>APFE030460299.1:0-45639 GCA_000404065.3 Pinus taeda
AATATTAAAGACTGGCAAGTATTTGAAAATGATGCCCAGATTAACAATTTCCTCACTCTTGAGGGCGAGTTTTCAAATGTAAACATTGACATAGAGGCCATGAACGATTCCCAACAACAAACAAACGAAAATCAGTAGGTACTAACAACTGCAACAGTAAAACAAATCCTTAACCCAACTACTTTTGATAATGCAAACATAGAAGAGCTGAAACAAATGCATTTAGATGAAACAGCGAAAATAGAGGCCGAGTTCATTGATCTAAAGAATAAAATTTTGCCTGCTAGCATTACTCCATTAGAAGACATGTTTGATGATAATGATGTGCCCAAAAAGCCAAAAATAGAGCCTTTAGGTGATGTTATAGAAGAACACAACATAAGGACAGCAGAAAAGCCCAAAATGATTAAATTGTCCAAAAATCTGCCCCTTGATCAAAAACCAAAGTATGTGGATTTGTTCAAAGAGTTCCAAGATGTATTTGCTTGGAGTTATGAGGACTTGAAGTCCTATGACACCTCAGTAATTCAACATACCATCCCCTTAAAACCAAATCAAAAACCATTCAAGCAGAAACTTAGAAGAATAAACCCTATGCTTCTTCCCCTCATTGAAAAAGAAGTGAAGATAATGTTTGAAGCAGGTATCATATCACCCATTAGATTTTCTGAATGGGTATCCAATCTGGTTCGCACAAGGAAAAAATCAGGTGAGATCAGACTGTGTGTGGACCTAAGAAACTTAAACCAAGTCTCTCTAAAAGACCACTATCCTTTGCCCAAAATGGATCACATCCTACAAAGAGTAGTGGGGTCATCTAGAATCTCTTTACTAGATGGATTTTCAGGTTTCAATCAAATACTTGTTCACCCGGATGACCAAGACAAGACAGCCTTTACCACACCGTGGGGAACATTTAAGTATGTTAAAATGCCTTTCGGGCTAAAGAACGATGGTGCCACCTTTCAAAGGGCAATGGATATAGCATTTTCCAAGGAAATACATGTTTTTCTTGTGGTTTATCTTGATGACTTAACCCCTTTCTCTAAATCTAATTAAGAACACCTCAAACACTTAAGGAAAATCTTCATGACATGTAGAAAATATGGCATTTACTTGAACCCCAAGAAGTCCTTGTTTGGCCTTGAGGAAGGTAAGTTACTAGGCCACATCATTTCAAAAGACGGTATCAGAATTGATCTTGAAAGAATTCAAGCAATCCTTCAAATTCCATATCCAAGAAACATAAAAGAGTTGCAAGCATTCCTTGGAAAGATCAATTTCCTAAGGAGATTTATCCCAAATTTAGCCGAACTGATAAGACTGTTAAGCAACATGCTAAAAAAGGATGCCAAGGTAAGATGGTCTCTTGAAACCAAGCAAGCTTTTGAGAGTATCAAAGCTGCCTTGACTCAAACGCCTGCCACAATTTGACAAAGATTTTATCATCTTTTCCTTTGCCTCTGAGCACACGATAACTGTTGTCCTTTTGCAAAAGGATGACCAAGGAAATGAAAAGCCAATTTCATTTTTCAGTCGAGCCTTAAGAGATGCATCCTTGAAGTACCAAATTATGGAAAAATAGACCTATGCCCTTGTTAAGGCCATCAAAGACTTTAGGATTTACATTTTATATTCACATGTGATTGCCTATGTTCCAAACTCTGTTGTAAAAGACATATTAACTCAGGAAGGAGTAGAAGGCAGAAGAGGCAAGTGGATTGCCAGTATTCTTGAATATGACATTGAAATAAAACCCACCAAGCTGATAAAGGGACAAGGTTTAGCCAAACTAATGTCCGAAACGAATCTTCAAGCCTTAGACATCTACCAACTGGACAATGAACAGGAGCTGGCGACTCCACAGATCAGTGAAACCTTTTTACAATCCCCATGGTATGCTGATATTTTCTATGTTTTGTTAAACCTGTGTGCTCCCCCAGGGTTGTCCAGGACCAAAAAGAGATTTCTAAAGATGAAAGTATCAAAGTTTTGTGTCTTAGATGGTGCCCTAGTTTGGAAAAATCATGAAGGTATTTTGCTTAATTTCTTAACTTTGAATGAAACTGACAGCATCATGAAAGAGTTCCATGCAGGGGACTGTGGAGGACATCTATATTAGAAGTCCACTGCCAACAATATTTTAAGGGCTGGTTATTATTGGTCCTCTCTATTTACAGATGTCAAGAAATTTGCTGTTTCATGTACAAATGCCAAATCTTTGAAGGAAAAAGAAAATTGCTGCCTTTTCCCCTTAAGCCCATCTCAACCGAAAAGCCTTTTCAACAATGGGGTCTTGACTTCATAGGTGAAATCCATCCCTCCTCTTCAGGCCAACACAAGTGGATTTTAATAGCCACCGACTATTTCACCAAGTGGATTGAAGCTATCCCATGTAGGCAAGCCAATGACTCCACTATCATCCAGTTACTTGAGGGAAATATCCTTTCCATATTTGGCTGCCCTGACAAGATCATCACTAACAACGCTGCTGCCTTCAAATCCAAAAATATGATCAACTTCTACCATAAATTTCATATTACCTTGGGCCACTCTACAGCCTACTACCATCAAGGTAATGGCTTGGCCGAATCATCCAATAAAAGCCTCATCAACATCATAAAGAAAGTGCTGGAGGAAAACAAAAAGAACTGGCATAGAAAGATCATAAACGCCCTGTGGGCAGATAGAATTTCAACCAAGAAATCCATTGGGATGAGCCCTTATGAGCTAGTATATGGCATGGAAGCCAGATTTCCTTGATCTTTGGGCATTCCGACTATCAAACTGTTACAGGAGATTCAGGCTGAACCAAATAACATTCAAAGAAGAATCAATCAGACCATTCATCTACAGCAGACCAGAGAGCAAGTGTATGTCAGAGCTCAAATTTTGCAAGAGAAACTCAAAAGGGTGTTTGATAAGAAAGCTAAGGCTGAGGACTTCTGTGTTGGCAGCAAAGTTCTAAAGTGGGACTCACGAAGAGAAGACAAGGGAAAACATGCAAAATTTGATTTTCTTTGGAAAGGCCCATTCATTATCAGTGTTGTGCAAGGAAATAACACATATTTCCTCAAATCTGTAGATGGCAGCACAACTGAATAGGGCCCGGTGAATGGTCGAATGTTAAAGCATTATCATGATCCCTTTTGTTGAGAATCACCCGACAACATTATTTCTGTACATAAAATTTTGTATATATCAGCACTTTGTTTCATTTTGTGTAACAGTCTAAATGATAGAGCACACAAAAGAAAGCAGGCAGTGCTACACAGTTCACAAGCAATTCAGTTGAGGGAAAGTGTTGTTCTCATTTCAAAGTTCCAACTATCTAACAGTCAACATTAAGAAATTTCAATCTACAGCAATAACAGAAGATCAAGGCAGTCTGACCTGCTATTCTTGGCCTTTCATAAGGAAAATCCATCCCCAAGTGGAGCCACTGTTAGCCTCCTGCTACAGCAGGTTACTCATCTTTCATGATTAACATTTTTACATGCCAAATATGTGATACTTTGCATGCTGCAATGTTCCATAATTTCTACAAAGGCCAAAGAAGGATGCCATGAGAGTGTGCTAGTCTAAATGCCACTGCTGTATTCCAATTTTGATGTGCTATTCCATTTTTGAAGAATTTTCAGTTAAGGGGAGGTCCAAACAGCTTAATCTTGGTCTCCCTAGGTTTCAATTTCCTGTTTTAGAATATAGAGAATCATTATCTGTCAAACTGCTTAAATCTTGGCAGTCTTAACAGGTAGAGAAGCAAGGTGCTCAACAACCTAATCTGAGCCTGGATGAAAATAAGTGTAGATAATAGATAGGAGGACAGTAAAAGAAAAGTTGAAAAGCTGGGTTTGCTAGTTTCAAGTGCACCCAAACCAAAAAGAAGAAAAAATGCTAGGTAAGTAGGCTGGGTAGGCAGTTTTGAGGTTGCAGAATGTTGATTTGTGATCAATTTCATGTTTTCAAATGTCATATTTATTTAGGTCACAATTATCAGGCAGTTTTAATTTGGAGGAGCTCAAGTGAGGCATAAGTAACTTCCCCCTTCTTCCTTATTCCCTAAATCACTCACTAACTTCCCCTAAAGAGGTCAAGATCTGCTTGATACCTCTCAGATTCATCATTCTTCATATTAGTGGCCTTGGTAAAGGTCTGCTTCACTCAATGAATGCTCATACTTCCTCTATAAGTCCTATTTCCCCTTTTATAGCCTAAGAGTTATACACTTAGTGCTTTCTTGTCACCATTCATATTTACTACTAACTCTAAATATGTAACTCCCTATCTATCTCCCCTTCCCTACTAAAACTATGTTAATAATTCCCCTATATACTTATCCCCTTCCCCTGGTTGAAATATAACAATAAGTACACTGGGAATCGCTAAGTTTATTTGAAACTCAGCAAGAACCCTTATTTCCCCCTCAGACCATCTTCTCATGCATTCCGGACTCCTTCTGATGCACAAAACCCTTCATCACTCCGTGAATCCTTCCTCTAATGCTTTTTGACTCCTTCACAAAGCATAAAATCCCCCTATCAAAGCACATACAATCCTTCCAAGTGCCTTTGAAATCCTTCCAAGGCATGAAAAATCCCTTTTGGGGCTGTCAGACCCCTTCCCATGCCTTGAAATCCCTTCAAACATCAAAACGTTCTGCTACCGATCATAAAATCCTCATCACTTACCTTGGGCCTTGCTCCGATTGCAAAAAGATTCTATTGGACCCCCTCCAATTCGATATTGCAATCGGGAGGAGAGTCATGTATCAAAACGGCGCATAATGTGTGCCCTCGATTGGTTTGGCTGACAGCGATTTCGCCAATCGGCATATCACCATGACAAAACAAAGCATGCATGCCCGCTGCCGATATGGTCATCGCCGATCGTCTGTTGCCAATCGCAGATCGGCGATTGACGTTTCATATGAATCCACGCCATATATATATATATGTAGACCACGTCCCTTATCCTTCTGCCTCCTTCTCTATTCTACCATCCGTCCGATTGCCCACGTCCTAGATCTACGGAGGGCGGGTCTGTTCCCTTCCAAACCTGTTGATGATTAGCATCCAGGGATGGGAGTTTTTTCCTTGCCACATTACCCTGCTGTATAATGCTGATCACCGATATGCTGACGTCATCTGCCGTATCGCTGACATCATGCTGACATCACCCGCCAAAAAAAATGCGCAAGGGCGAAATCACTATTTAGGAAGCCCGGATTTTTACCTTGAAAGGGAAGAAAAGGGGCGATTTAGCATTTTAAAAGAGTATCAGAAGCAGAAAGAAGCCAAAACTCATGGCAAAGTGTATCAGTGTTGCGGCAAAGTGTATCAGTATTGCGGAAAAGTGTATCACTGTTGCGGCGAAGTGTGTCAGTGAAGATTTTCTCAGTGCTCAAAGCTGATAAAACATTAAAGAGCCCCCAGCAAGTCAAAGAAACAATAAAAGCCATTTAAAGCCTCTCAAATCACATTTACTGTGCATCAAAGTCACATGAGATCAGTGGACCAAAGCTCAAAACGCAGTTATTGCAGAAGCATTGTATCAAGCCACCAAGGACACCATATTAGCTCATTTTGATTCAGCTGCCTCCGGCGTAGCTCAATAGATATTTACTTGCATTTAATTTTAGCACAAGTTTAGGTTTAAACAACTTTTCCTGCAGACCTGTGTAGGTCAGCTGTAATAAATACTCTTAGATATTTTCACTATAAAGACACCCCTTAACAATGGAATAGGGGTGGGTGGTGGTTAGTTGGCTGATTCGATCCAGGAGAGACTCGCACTGTATATCTGATATGTTCTATAATCAAAGACTGCTGAAGGGATTTGAGCAATGACTGTTGGCTGCGTATAAATGGTTGAAGTGTGACTGTGGAATTCTTGTGCTGCTACATGGAACAATAAGTGTTTCTTTTTTATATTTCATTATATATGTTTAAACCACTATCATATCATTGTCTAAATAATAGGAAAAATGAATAGCCTAGACTTTGCTTAATTGCACTCTATGCTCAATTTCTGTTGTTTCTATATGTTTTCCTCTGAATTAGATATAAATGTGAATTCCTTTTGGCTCATATTTGCCCTAATTCACCCATGTATGACAGTTATCCAGGGATTATTCACTGCCCCTCGATAGAGATCATTCTCCTTCCCTCTGTTAAGCCGAGTGAGAGATTCTTAATTGCCTCTCATTCCTTATATTTCATTTCATCTCCTTTATCTTGAAGATTGTTTTATGTGTAGCTACCTTGCTCCATTTTCCTCTTGTGACCAAGAAAACGCACCAGCAGTCCTACTCCTTGACTCCATGCCCAATGGTTTGAACTCATCACACTATGCATGCCTCACTGTTTGAAGGCATCATCCTCCCTACCAGCAAACAACAAAACCCTTTGAACCCAATAGCTAGCCTAAAAATCATCTTCAACAAAATATTTAAGAGAGAGCCCTCTCTGATTCCAGGTAGGCTAGAACCTGCAGTCTAAAGATTGGTTTGTGGTTACCTCGGTTGTATCCCTTCAGGAGCTTGGGGACAACCTGAGTGATAACACCCACGAGGGTGAAATTAAGGGACTGGTTTCTAATTGTTCACTACCTCCGCTTCTGTAGACCTTCCCACTTTGCGTAGTCCAAAACATTAATTTATTCGCATAACCCACTTTTCACACAATATCATGTTAATCCAAGTGTTAAAATATTTAATATACTTACCTAGTGGTCCTTTGTGGAAGCATTGCTCCACCTCACTGTCGCTGACAGTCGTATCTACTGCGAACTCAGTGATAAATCATCCTATAATTCAGTCGAGCCAATGGTCCACAACTCGCACAATCTTATCTCCTGATGCTTCTAGTCTGTGCACTACTTCCAAAGTCCACATGATTGGTTTGTCGAGTGTACACCTTCCTTGACTATCTGCTAGTTTCGCGATCTACTCATACAACTCAGAAGGAAAGGATGCTAAGAAAATTTCGTGGATTTCCGTATATAAGTAGCGCTCCAACTACTATTCCTTAAATACTCATGAATTCCTATTTTCCATCACTGTGAAATCGTGAATCTTCTTGTCCAACCACTCTTCAATTTCTTTCCTCATTGGATTCCAATGACATGACATCAGAGATCCCTTATGGAATCCTAGTCTCGGCAATAGAACCATTTGTTGGCTTGTATGGGCCTGACCATGGTTCAAAGATGATTTAGCCAAACAAATCCCAGTACTACTGGCCCTTTTGGCAACAGTTCGTAGATTGAGGTCTCAATCAAAGTAGTATGGGAGGGTGCTAGAACTAGGTTTCCGCACCCTAGAGATGTCTGATGGTTTTTAGTGGTCCGCCAATTGACCTTGCGCACACATCACTACACGCACCTATCAGTACCTCGCAGCCTGTAATGCTGCCTTTTTGCAGTCCTATTCGAGGCCCTATCCGTGTTATTACCCAAGTCCTTATAGTTAATCCAATATTATCTGATTACTTAACTTATATGTGTGAACCCAATTATAGCTAACAATGTTCAGTATTATAAGTGTGTGTGATAAACAAAACAATATAAATGCATAGAAAGTAATACAACAATAGATAAACAATATTTGCAATCAAATTTCTCTTTGTTATTCCTTTTCTTAGGTTATAGTCTCAACTTCACCCTACGCACTCAGTTGCAGGGGTCCGTGCACTCAGTTGTGGACTGTACTAGGCCTCTGCGTACTTAGCTGCAGAGCCTTTTCCTACTACTATGACCCAAGACACATAGACTTCTTCTCTATTTGCTACTAGATCATCGCATTCCTCTCTCTCCAATTTTTTTTACAACTTAGAGCCTCGCTCTATTTATACAATCCCATGTTTAGCAAACCATGGGTAAGCCGACATGAAATTACAGTACATTACAAAACTTAGGGCAAACAACCCTATGACTCAACATGCATTTCGTGCTCCGCGCCCATAATTCGCGGAGTCTTACAACATCTTTGACCAAAACTTTGGCTTTGAGCCCCAAAACATGCCGTGGGGGGATTCCATGCCCAAGAGTTACAATTTCCTATCACTTCCATAAGTCTCTTTCAAACATCTTGCCACAAAACTTTATTGCACCTTTGATAGGTATTATTAAAAATTTGTGTTTAAAAAAATTACGCGATTGAGAAAAGTGCCTGATGAATCCCTTGATGATTTTCACGACCATTTCATTCATTTTTTTTTTAATTCTATGATGATGATGTTGATTTCCCTTTGATGAAAGGGAAATTCAAATTTATTGTTCACATTTTGATGAATCTGCATGAATATGAATCTTTCAAAAGCCTCCCAACATAACTTGGTATTAGAGCTTCTAAATCTATGACAAAAGAGGTTGTTGTACCAAGTGACTCTCCATCTCCTTCTAATAAAATTACTCCATTTTGTAGGTCAAGGTGGGAGAACATGAGAATTCATTCGCTGATTCACCACCATCTTCTTCCACCCCACATAGTCATATTTCCAGGGCAAGTTTGGATTGAGAATCTGATGTTTGCAATGAATTGTTATCTCCTTGTCCTCCATCCTTTGGTTCCTTTGGTCCTTGGGATTGCGGGTTGTGTTCACCCGTTTCAAATGTTTCTCTTGATGGTCATGAGGATCAAGTTCTGGATGGAGTTGGTGTTCCATAGAAAACTTGTGATATCATTTACCATGAATGTGTGTGGGAGTCCACATCTGAACAAGAAACTATGATGAAGGATGATTTGTTTCCTTCCGCACCTCTCCCTCATTATCCCGACATTTTCTGTGATTTTTTCATTCCAGTTGAATCTTGCAAAGAATTAGCTTCTGGTGATATTATTATTTCCAATCATTTTCAAAACTCGTGGAATGTCAATTTTCCATCTGAATGCGGAGAAAGAAAATATTCTCTTTTTGATCTTGCCAATCTATCATCTCATCATTTTGAAGAATTAGAGGGTGAAATTTCTTGTTTTCAATCTCCTCCTCTTTATGATTCGTCAGATCATGATGATTCCTCTTTTTTTTTCTTGAAATTTTTGATCGTGGCTTTCGTGATCATTTCACTCATTCATCTGTTCACGACTCTAATTTTTCTGTTGTTGATTTTTCTAAGCCACAGGTCTTTGATGATCTACCTTTTGATGATTTGGAACTTCTGTAAGATGTCAACGCACTTCAGCCCAATTTCATGGTTATGTTAGGTTATCGCCGTCTTGAGATTAGTTCCAATTCTGATTAGAACGATGATGTATCTTTCAAGGCTCTTCACCACTCTACCTTATAAATTGAAAATCAATATTCTTTACAATTTTTACATCCTCCATCCACATTGCACAATGTTATCACTTAGTCATTGGAGGATTCATACTTGGAGAGCACAATTACAAAACACAAGTTTTCTTCTTTCTTCATGGTTTCCTGGTTTCGTAGTTCGAAATTCTTTTCTTGCTCATCTTTGAGTCACAATGTGTATGAACACCATAGTCCATCTATAGAATGTCTTACATGCACTTTTCTTTCATACTTCTCTACGTGCATTTTCAAACTTCAAAAATTTTAGTGTGTTTTGTCTTATCATTTTTGTTTGTTATTATTGTTGAATATATTTATTCATATGAATTCTCTCTCTTACATAGGCCAACTGATGCATCAGTGGTTACACTGGAAATATCATTTGATGTAGGTTTTGCCTATTCTCTGTCAGTTTAGGAGTAGGAGTAGATTGCTTCTTTCATTGTTTTGTTTCACTTTGATTTAATTTTCGTCTTGCTCCTTTTTATTTCTTTCTGTTTCTTTTTAGCATATAATAGATTCTACATGAGATCGTGTTTGGTTTCTAAAGAAAGCATGGTGGAGTTCATGAGGAAGTTGTGCTACTATCAATGCGTGGTTATCTATTTATTCCCTCTATTTGCATTGATCTTGCATATTTTAGTCGATGATACTTAAATACATTCTTTTTAGAGAAAACACAATGGAATCGTGATGCTTGATCCTATAACTAGTACCGCCTACTCTAAGTGGTCTTTTATTTTTGGTTAATCCTTGTCAGCTAAGTCGAGTAGAGAAAGGAGGGGAAGAAAACCTTGAAAAGTGTGTCAAAGGTATATATAAATATCATTCTCTGAAGTGGCAACCTCTTATGCTCTCAATATGTTGAGATTCCTCTTCCACCTCATGAAATCAATAAGTTCCTATGCATAGTTCTATGAAAAAATGAAAAAAATGAAAAAACAAATATAGGAAAAATAAGGGAAATATTCCTTTGCAGAGAGGTGAAGCAAGAAACTCTGTAGAGGTACTATCTAGGCTTGCTGGCAGCAAAGCAATGTTTGTGTTCCTAAAGTGACTCTGACAGGCTATTGTTTAGGCCTGCTAGGAACAGAGCAACACCAGAGAAGAAAACTAAGACTCTGACATTTTTTTTTCACTTGTGTATCTAGATAATCCTAATCCCTAATAAAAAAAACTTAGTTTGACTTTCCTTGCTTAAGTGTTCCATTGATCAAGAGAATGGTAGGGATTATATATTTCACACAAGATAAGTGAAGAAGCTACGATAATCAACAAACTAAACAATACTTCCTAAAGAGATAGACATGTTTTGCATGAGACAAGATCCATACACATAACTAGACTTCTACTAGTGTGTCTCCAAGTGTTGTAGCTATTGCAACCACCCTCCAAAATTTTTCATATGCTTTGATTTTGGAGTCTTCCTTTCTGTTTACATAAGCTTATCTTTCACTGTTGTCAAAAATTCATGATTTGATTAAGACTTATCATCTTATGGTGTGCTTGTGTTTCTCTATTTTCATACTTATCTGATCTTTTGAGTCACAAGCTAACCTTCTGACTTGACCTTGCAGCAATTCTCGTCTTGCCTCCAGAAACTGTGCAATCCATGAGGGCAAGCGATCCTTGATGATGGAAATTGTGAAATCCTGACTACAAACTCATCCTTGAGCTGGAGAATTGTGCATTCATGGATGGAATCCCAACACTAAGCTTAGAAAATGTGCAATCCATTCCTGAGATCTGAAACTGTGAAATGCACTTAGTCGGGAAGTTTCCTAATTCCCCAGAATTGCACAATCTTCCTTGGCAGTGTGCATGGCAAGTTTCCCTGAAAAGGAAAAAAAGAAAAAAAAAACGAAAAAGAAATCCCTAGAAAATAGGGATTCATCATTAGTTTCCTGAAGGTGGCACAGTCCCTATTTTTAGAAATTTCCACCTAGTGTTACTTTTTCCTTCATTTTAGGCATGCATGTCATAAACCCAAATCCACCCAAATATATTTAATAGACACATCTACAGCTCATTTTCATATTCTATCTTGGAGCTATAACATTCCCAAGGAGATCAAGGAGCCTTTGGTGGAGTTTGCATTGATTTTCCGGGTGAGTTTTTCTTTTGTCTTGTTTTGCCATTTTTCTATTGCTTCTGGTCATTTTTCTTCTGCGAGTGTTGTTTCTCTTCATAGTTGTTGGATTTTTTACTTATATTGGGTTGTAGAAGTGTTGTTTCAGTTTTTCATTTTCCTTGCATAAGTGTTGCATCGATTTTCTTGTTTTTTCACACCAACGATCACCGTTTTAGCAACTCTCCTCGTATATTTGTTTTTGCTTCCATTTGTTGAGTTTCTACACTTGATTCACATTGATCTATCCATACTTAGTCATATCCATGTTTAAACTTACATTATCTCTTAGATCTACTTCTTTCCTACACCCTCACCAGGGTGATATGCACTTCTAGTGGTCATGCACTGCCTTGCCCAATTGGGCATTACAAAAATATGAAGCTCAAGATGAGGCTTGGCATCTGAGACTTTGAAATGTGTAGTACAAGTTGGCCCAACTACACATTGCATAGTCACAAGGCTTAGTCCTTCCTCCTTGGCCACTGAGACTGCGTAATGCGTAGTCTCTCCCTGTCACTACCTAGGGTGAACTAAGCATTACATAGTCTCAAGCCTTAGGACACATCAATGGCTGTTGATACTATGCAATGCACAATTCCCTCAACCATTCGCCCTCCCTTTCTCATCACAACTTTGTAATCTTGATCATCAATTCACTAGTTTGTTGCCTGATCTTTCTTTTAAAGTGGTTTTGCAAAAGCTAATTTATTGTTTCCATGAGTTCCATTTCCCTCACGCAAGTACCACATTTTTTTATCACTTCTCTCCAGAAGTCACTATTACCATGACATCCAAGAGAGCTTCCTCAAAATACACCATAGAAAGTGACACTAGGGAAAAAATTAAGAGCACACCAGTAAACTTGCCAGTATACTCAGACACACAACCTTATGTGGAAAAGGAATCATATATTAAATGGAAAAAAGTGAATTTATTTTTTTTAGCAAAGAACTTCGAAGCAGATCTAGAGGACTGGTAGGTATACATTATTTCCAAAAATCAAGTCTACATTGGGTTGCATGCAAATATCCATCCTTCCTGTGTACAAATGTGATCAACTAGAATGACTTACATATTGATGAGAAGTCCATGAATTTGAGAAATGCCAATGGACAAAGGCTTCCTACTTTTCTGGCAGTAGATTACCAGCATATGTACCAATTTTCCTAAGCCATAAACACTCATGGATTCATACTTCTATGCCACCAACAACTATTTCGGCACAAAAGATGTTGTTAAGAGCTGGGTGAAGGAGACATCAAAGTTTCGACAAACACCCACCTACACATATAAGAAAAGGTGTATGAGGAGGGCCTATCAGCTGTTGATCATCTTAGCTTGTAGAATCTACTATTAGTAGAGAAAATATACCTTTCTTGAAGGTTGTGAAATATTATTGAACTAGGTTGTGAATGAGGGGAAGTCATTCAAATGGTCAGACTTGTTGGCTCGATAGTTAAATATCGTTGTAGGTAGTGCCCTAAATCCTCCTAAGGGTGAGAAAGTAAGATTTTATATGTATTCATATTTATTGGATGTGATCTATGCACATAATGCATTACTTGGCATGAACTAGGCTAGGACACCACAAGATCCTGTTGTGCAATCCACTGAAAATTTCTCTTGGATTGCAGCCATCGAGGAGTGATGGAGAAGTTAACTGACGACTTCCTCATTCCACTTTATAAGATGATCTTTGAGGAGGAACCACCTTACATGTCATGTGGGGTAATGGAAGCAGTATCAGATATTGAAAATTGGTTTGCATCACTAGATGGCACCTTCCTTAGAGTGTTTGGCGGTCAGAAGTTGTTGGGAAAAATACTGAGAAGGTGGGGGGGGGGGGGGGGGGTGAATCAATATTTCAAATAATTAAAATTTTCAATTTCATATCCAAGTTTTTCTACGCGACTTTACTGAAGGGAACCCACATATGTATGTGACTATTATGTAAACAACTAGCATGCATCCAGTAAACTTACTTTTCAGTTAATTCATCATCTGCTTAACTTGAGCCAATCTATTAGTACTTCATTAAAAATTAATTAAATATAAACCATGTGCAGTAAGAAAAAAATAAACCATCACACATTAGAAACACATCAACTCACATGAACAAAAGGATTTTTTAGTGGAAACCCAATATGGGAAAAAACTACTGCTAGTGTCCTCTCTGTCTTCTTTTTATTATAATGAAAAACTGCTTACAATATTGTACTAGTTCAAACTCGTATCAGCACATAGGCACCCACCTATTGAAGGCTACAACCTTCTCTCATTCTCCATCACCCACTGGAAGGGAGCTCAAACACCCTAATCTCATTAACCAACACTCACTCGAAGGGAGCTCCAACCCCCTGATCTGATTTATTAGCTACCACTAGAAGGACGTTTCAACTTCCTCATTAAAGGACCCAAACCTCAACACCTTAGTGGACCATGTTTCATAAATTTTCACACTGGATCCACCCACTACAAAGCATCACAACTGTAGGACATGTTTCATCAAATTTTTAGACTAAACCCAATACTAACATTTAAGCCCAATAAACAATATCAAAAACTGAAAACTGATCACTGCAACTCAATCATTGAACCAACCAATCACTAAACCAACTGAATCAACCAATCACTTAATAAACTGAATCAACCAATCACTAAATCAAATGAAACCCAAATCAATCAACTTATTCTCAAACAACCAAAGTATTTAGATCACTGTAACCAGAGTACTATACTGAACCCAAACATTGCATCAACTTACTGAATCTACTAGAAGCCCTAATGAATAAAATATCAAAATATATATGTTATTTTATTATAGTAAACCCGAGTGTATATGCGACTTCCTTGAAGCATACTCACTTCAAAACATTGAACCTTAAAGCTGAACCATTGTTGATTTGGATTTAAACAGGAAAGCAACAAATTACAGAGATAACCATAAATGCGGATATGCAGGAGAAATAATACTTCATTTCATTAATGTAAAATACTGAAATATGCTTATAAATAGTGATGGAAATAAACCAGCTAGGGCGATGGTAGCTTATCTCTGAGAAGAGATGTGGCGGCTACATGCCTCTGAACTGCATTACAATGAGGTTCGAAGGCCTATTTATTGTTGAGAAACAATGGAAAACCCTTCACATCCCAAAACCTAACCCTAGAAGATGAAACGCCAAATTATGGGCCCCGTTTGGGTAAATTGGTACATCAATTTCCCAGGGTTGTAACTTTGGTATACGATCTCCGTTTGACGCATACAATAGCTCGTTAGAAAAATCTATCCGAGAACTACCACTTTGGGAAGGGAAACATTAGTCCATGCAGCCATGTTGCCCCTAGATTTCCGAAAAAAAGTCATTTACGGCCTCAAAACGGCTCCGAAAGTTCAGGACCCAAAAAAACTGCTAAAAATAGTAAATTGTGCTACAATTACAGAAACTAAAAAAATGAAAGAGACTGTTGCGGCGGTCCAAATGGGATAGGTGGGTGGCCACCAACATCCACTTGGATCATTCCTCCCCCCTTAGGAAGCAATGGTCCCCATTGCATTAAGTTCCTCCATCTGCTGAACTTGTCCTGTAATCTCTGATGTGTCCAGTAATGGTGGGAAGCATGGTCGACGACGGTCCCCATTGAACACTTGGTGCAGGCGAAGGAATGGAGGAATGATGTGCTCCAAAGAATTGTTCCCCATAGCCTTGGTACTCCTATAAGGACCTTGTCAGAGTGGTTTGAGCTTCTGATGGGTTTTGGTAAGGCATTCTTTCCGTCGATGCAACCAGACTTTGTTGCCCACCTGAAACTTGTGTGGTACCCCTGTGGGTGAGGAGAAGTTGTTCCTATGTTCTGTCATGACCGTATCCCTTTTCTGCTGCTGCTGTGTGGAGGAACCCTTTTCAGGGGTCATGGATGTAGCAATGATCTTCCCCTTCCTTTGGGAGTGAACCAGACAGATGAATTTCCTGGACTGGGAGATGAACTTGCTACCTTTCTTAGCAGTGATCAAAGAGGTGGCGGTAGGTGGGGCTACCTCCAGTATCCTGTATAATGAATTACCCAAAGAAATAAAGACAACGTGAGGCGTTGAATCATACATAGCATCTCGCCTCCACAAGTATGGCTAGCCTAATAGTACATCACAAACATCCAGAGCTATAACATCACACAATACCTCGTCTGTGAAGGGCTTGATGTTGTAGGGAAGGTGGCACTGCTGGCGAACTTTGAGATCTCGTCCTTCATGAAGCCACCTGATACTGTACAACTATGGGTGCGCTATAGTTGGTAGGCTCAACCGCTTCACGACCTCTACTAAAATAAGGTTCTTTTGGCACCACTGTCGATAATTAATTGTAGTGGCAAACCCTTCACCCACATCTGTGAGTGGAAAAGGCGCTCCCCTTCCTCTGGATTTTCAGGCTCATTCTTTTGGAGCTTGGCGGTGGCAACAATGGTGTTGGGATCCGCATCAATGATATGCTTCTCTTTGCCATTCCCCTTGTCGGTTTTTGGCTCAAGGTCAAAACATGCATCTGATTCGGAAGCCTTCAACTCGACCACTACCGACTGCTTGGTTCGACACTCACTTGTGTTATGAGTGGGACCCTTGTGGAACTCACACCACTTTCGTGTGTCCTTCTTCAGCTTTGTGGTGTTGTTCTTTTCTTGCAGCTTTGACGGGTTGTCTTGGGTCACCCCGCCTTGGCTTTGTCCTTTGGGCTTCGGATTTGCAAATCCAAAGTTTCGCTTCTTCTGTTTGAACTTTTGCTCGATTTTGACAACATATCAGTACGCCGTGCCAAGCGAGGAGATGTTTAGGAACTCCATCTCTTCCTGGATGTATCTGTGTAGGCAGCCGCGGTATTTGAGTACCAGATGCAGCTCAGAACCTTTGATACCCAACTGTGTGCAAAGGGTATGAAAAATGTTTGTGAACTCTGGCACATCTTGGTCTCATCCCTGCTACAGTGTGGTCCATTTGATGTATTTGTCCTCATAGCTTTTGACAGGGTAGTACTACTCCTTGATGGCATCCCGGAATGAATTCCAGGTGGGTGCGACTGAAAATAATGAGCCGGTATTTTCATCCTTCTTCTCGTTGTAGGTTTCCCACTAGTCCTTGATGTGGGGGGCTGCTTTGAGAAGAGCGAAAACAATATTTTCCCGACTCGAAAATTCATGAACAGAAAAATAACCCTCTAGCAGATTTAACCATTTATCTACGACATCTGCATCTATCTGACCCTTGAATATGGGGATTTCAAAATTAACTTGTACCTTAAAGGGCATGGCATTTCCAGAGCAGCTACTAGAATCCGATGCTTCGCTTCTGGGTAGTCGCTGAAGGATCTAGGCAAAGTTGTCCATCATCGCGTTCCATTTTCGCTCGAGGGCTTCTTCGAGCAAGATTTTGATAGGATCTCCTGCCCTCTCACCTTTCTTCTCATCCGCCATGGGAGGCCGTCGGGATTTGCGAGGCTGGTCTTGTAAATGTTCAACCAGTTCAAGCCCTAACTCCTTATATCCTGACCTCGTTGGGGACATGCAAAGAAAAACAAAGAAAAAGCAGACCACTCTGAACCACTGATCCGGATTTAAACATGAACGCAACAAATTACAGAGGTAACCATAAACACGGATATGCAGCAGAAATAATACTTCATTTCATTAATGTAAAATACTGAAATATGCTTACAAATAGTGATGGAAATAAACCAGCTAGGGCGATGGTAGCTTATCTCTGAGAAGAGATGTGGTGGCTACATGCCTCTGAACTATGTTACAATGAGGCTCAAAGGCCTATTTATTGTTGAGAAACAATGGAAAACCCTTCACATCCCAAAACCTAACCCTAGAAGACGAAACACCAAATTGTGGGCCCCATTTGGGTAAATTGGTACATCAATTTCCCGAGGTCGTAATTTTGGCATACGATAGCTTGTTAGAAAGATCTATCTGAGAACTACCACTTTGGGAAGGGCTACATCGGTCCATGAACCCATGTTGCCCCTAGATTTCCCAAAAAATGTCGTTTAGGGCCTCAAAACAGCTCCGGAAGTTCAGGACCCGAAAAAACCGCTAAAAATAGTAAATTGTGCTACAATTATGGAAACTAAAAAAATGAAAGAGACAGTTGCGGGGGTCCAAATAGGATAGGTGGGTGGCTACCAACATCCACCTAGATCAATTGTCACTCTAAAATAGACAGTAGATCATACATAGATCCACTGCATCATTCTGAAATAATCACAAAACCATCACTGATATTCAATCACAAACAGTTAGTAGCCTCATCATAATTCAATCAATCAATCCTCAAATAAAACATCCCTATTAAGCCGATATCATCAAGTACGGTTTCATTGAAAGATAGCATAAATACAACAAGACTTGTTAGAATGATCAAACGTCTTTTGAAGAAAAACCCTAGCTTATATACGTGCTTTCCTCAAAACATTTCCGTCTGTA
The DNA here is from genome assembly GCA_000404065.3 of Pinus taeda. Taxonomy (NCBI): domain Eukaryota; kingdom Viridiplantae; phylum Streptophyta; class Pinopsida; order Pinales; family Pinaceae; genus Pinus; species Pinus taeda. The sequence goes on from APFE030460299.1 coordinate 17,905, forward strand.
TACGTGCTTCTCCATAATCAAACCTGCGTACAGATATAAATATATACACGACTTATCAATATTAAACTTGAGTGTGCACATGCCTTTCTGGTTATCAAACCTGCGTATAGATCTATAATTACTAGGACAAAATTTCGATGCATAACATAAGTTCAGACATACCCAGACCTTGACATACATATAAAAATCACATGTCAAGACACTATCAACATAGATCAAATCAACCCATAATCAAAATTGTCATCTGAAATCTATTAGATTTGATCCATCATCATGTTCCTAGGTGCATATTTAGTTTTAGGTTAATAATATCCCATTACATGCACACATGCTTCAGATCTAACTATTCATGAAATATTCATCACTTGCACACATCTACCACTTTGATCTTCATCTCCTGATATAGCTTAGCCCTTATCCAATACCATAATTCAAAACCATACTAGTGCTAATGGTATTCTTTGACGGGATCAAAGATCTGTTGCCAGGCTCAATACCATAGGTCAATACCATGTTAAAGATCCTTGGTATTTGGAATATCATGGTCTAGAATATGTATTCACCTTTTCTTCTTCATACCTACATGTGTGTGCATATTTTCTTTACTGAACTCGCGTATACACTACTTTACTTCACCAAACCCGAGTGTGTATACAATATTTCTTCATATAACCTGCATATACTCGAATTTGCTTCACCAAACCTACGTATAATTATTCAAACTTCATCTTTATCATTCTTATGTCTTTGAACTAATATTCATTTTCTATTACATCTAGATATATCATGTCGACATCTTCATCAAGTAGGTTTCCATCAAAGGAAGACTCATCAAGTAGGTTGCCATCAAGGAAAAAACATTAGTTATAATGCCAACAATCTCCCCCTTTGGACTTGATGGCAACCACTTTGTTGTTTGGTCACCACCACCTATAGATACTTGTAATAGAAATCAAGCTGAGCACCAAGCTTTTAAAACACAAAGTTACTCTCCCCCTTTGACATCAATGGAAAAGGGACAACCAATGCTTGAATGAAGGCTACTCTCTTGAGCGTTGTTGAACTGCTCAATATGAAATGTTGAATAAATGCTACTCTCTTGAGCGTTATTGAACTATTGAATATGAAATGTTGAATGAACGCTACTCTCTTGAGAATTTTTGAACTGTTGAATATGAACACTAAATATTGACCATTCTCCCCCTAGGCACATTTCAAAATTTCTGAAGGATGTACAATGAAGTACATGATTCTATGACTCAACTGAATATGAATTTTCTCATCCCGAAGGACTAAAACTTACATCAATCACCTAATCATGGCAGGGTTACAAATTACATCACGTGCCCAAAAATACTTGACCACAATAGTCCATACATGATTGAAGTTTACAATGATTACATGATTGGTCTTTACATGACCTTTACATAAAATGAAAGATATGCCATTTATAACCAAGATAAAAGACCTCTATAAGACCATGATAATCATCAACAACTATTGTACACCATATAGGATCTGACAACAACAACTCATCATCAATATGTAACTCAAATAGACATCATTATCAGCTATTCATCCCATAGGCTTCATCCATGATAGCAACATTATTATCAAATAATCATAGCCTAAGATATCAATATCTACATGTTCTTTCCACACCTCATGCATCATCATTCAAGAACTTTAGCAACATAAGCATCATTACCATTGATAAGCATCATTTTGTAACAAGGATTTCTAAAGCAAACATAATGCCAACAATGCATTATTAGAAGCATAAAAAATTCTCCCCCTGTACCCGTGCTAACTATTTATTGTCATATTTGATCATATCATCTCGTATATCAGTAAGAATAGCAAATTATCTACATCAATCAACCATCCATCAAGGCATAAACAACTTATAAAAGCCAAAACCACTTCTAAATAGCATCAATAGACTGTAATCATCAACCATTAGAACATGAAAGCCAAATATTAATTGTTTGAAGTATATCAGAGCCTTTTCCTAAATCTGTCCCATAGTTTCTACATCATAGAAAAACATACACGAATGCTCATATTAGAACTTGCATACATACATGACTTGTATTCATAAGATCAATGTACAAAAAGTGAAATATTGAAACTTCACAACTTCATCTCCCCCTGAGCTTGTATTGTATGTACCTATTCACTGTTACTTACATTACTTGTGTAGTCACTCTTAGAAGTATTATTTTAAGTATACTAGAATGTAATGGGCACCATCTTCTTTTACTCTGAGCCTGAATCCTCTTCATATCTGTGAGAATTACATTCTTCAAGAACATATAATCATTTTGGGTTTCTATATCCTCTTTCTATGAATTTTCTAGTTTCTTAATCAATAACCATGCACTTAGTTGATGAAAACATGATTATATTTCCCTTATATTCCATATGACCTACACTTAGAATATTTTTCTTTAGCCCTTGAACTAATAAAGCATCAACTGCTCCTCTATGTTTATTAATGCTAGCTTGACCCTTTCCCAGAACTTTTTCTAAAATATTAGTTCCAAGAATAACATTACCATATTGGTTTTTCTTCAAAGACTCCATCTTAATCTTATCTCTAGTCATATGATGAGAGAATCCACTATCTATGTACCATTCATCTTCATCTTCAAATGAGAAGAGAGAAAGACCACACCTTATATGTTCTTCTTCTTCCTGCTTATTATGAGAAATGTTGGTGGATACATTTTTTTTAGATCTTCTGACATCAATATTCTTATCTGGTTGCTTACCATGTTGTCTATGGTGATCCATCAACTTGTTCCTACATTCTTTTGCGACATGCCCAAACTTTTTACAAGAATAGCATCTTATAGGAGCAGAGAAATCATAATGTTTCTGTTTCATATTCCTTCTATTACAATCAATGGATTTGTGATGAAATATATTGCAAGAGAAACAATATCCCTTATGGTACCTAGAAGTTGATGATCTTTCTGAGAGGTGGTTATTAGCTTGGAACAATCTACTTCTGTAATTGGCTGCAACATGTCCATAATTATGACATATAGAACATTCAACGTTATTGATCAGAGGAGAGAATCGATTAACATTTCTATAATTAGGAGTAAATGATTTTGTTTAAAGGTTCTCTTTCTTTAGTTGTTGATCAGGTTGACTTCTTAACTCTTTGTTGAGTATTTCAGGTTTTTCATTGTTACTCTTTAAATTCCTTTGCTCAACTTGTGAACTAGATTCTCCATCAACAGTTTTATGAAAACCAAGGCCAGATTTGATGGCGGGAGACCTTTGACTACTAAGAATATTATCCAAAATCTTAGTAATATCTTGAAATCACAAATGTTTATCATTTTCTTCTAATTTACCTTTTAGGGTGTTTACCTCAAACTGATATTTTCTTTTCCCTTTCTAGATACTGCTTCTTCATAACTTCTTCAACCCTTCTTCCTTCCTCCACTTACTTCTTTAATGTGGTAATCTCTTATTCCAACCCATTTTCTTTTTCTTCAAATTCTTCAAGAAGTTCTTCATTTTGCTTATCTGAATTTTCAAGATCTGCTCTTAGAGAGATGATCTCAGCTTCAAGACCTTCACAATATTGTTTAGATACCATACCAACATGATCCTTGTTATCATATGCCTACAACTTATCAATATTTATCAAAACAAGATTAAGTTTTTTTATAAGATCAAAAATTTCTTCTAACCTGTCTTCTTTTGAATCAAAAACTCCATCTGACATTTTGGACACATTGTTAAGAATAAGATTACCTGACAGTTCATTTGAGGAGGAATATTCCTTTGGGATTTCTTCATGGATTTCTTGTAGCTTATCCCACACTTTCTTTGGAGTTGTATAACGCATAACATTATTTAATGTTGAATCAGGTATGCTACAAAAGATGTCACTCAAATCCTTATTCTTCTTTTGCACTTCCTCGTCTGGTGGAGGAGGCTTGGTGTAGCCATTACATACTATATACCAAATTTCAAGATCCATTATTTTATATTTCATATTTTCTTTCCATTGTTGATAATTATCTTTTCTCAGCATAGGCACATTTGCATTGTCCATTTTTCTTGACTTGCCTTGATCTTCTGCTTCTAGAGGCATCATTTTTTAATCTATTCTCTTTAGAGTGCTTACTTTCACTTTTACCCATAGGTGCAAGTTTAGTTGTTTCACTGTCATTATCACCATGATTATTTCATAGACAAGGAACAAATCACAATTAGAACAAAAGCCAATACCTGATATTTCTTTGTTACCGCCTTCTTCATTCTTGATCAATAAAAAATGGGTTACTCCCAAACTTGAATATTTTCTTACACCTATAATGGTCACTTCATATGATATACCCTTGTCAAAGTTTTCAATAAAAATATCCTTTTCTTCTAGGCCATCAAACTCATTACTACTTCTATATTCAAATGCCATAAGTAATTGACATTCTTGAGTAGACTCACCTATTTCACCATTTGAAAGACCATCACTATCTTCATGTGTATAAAAACTTCTCTTGTTTTCAAACCTTCCCATATTTATTTTTGCATATTATTTCCCTTTCTAATGATTTTCTCTATAGGGACACTTAGCATTGTAATGACCAACTCTACCACAAGTAAAACATTTGAAGGTAAGCTTACCTTTGAATCTTCTGATACCCACTTGGAGTTTCTTTACAAAGATTTCCTCTTCTACTTCTCATAAATACCATAATTCTTCCTTTTATTTTCCTTTTGCAGTGGCTCTGAAGGCTACTTCTCTCATGTCTAAACGACCACCTTTCCTCATCTCGAATGCTATCAATATTCCATGGAGTTGATCAAGTTTGAGACTTTTCATATCCTATATTGCGTTAACAACAGAGACTTTGGAGTCGAACATCGGAGTTCGTGATCTCAAAATATTTTTGACAATAGAAGAATCTTTTATTTCTTCACCAAGATTTCTCATGGAATGAACAATTTCATCTACTCTAAGAAAAATTGTTGCAATGCTTTCATAATCATGCATTTTCAATGTCTCATACTGTATTCTAAATGTTTGGAGTTTAGCACTTTTTACCTTAGTGTCACCCTCATAACTTTGGATAATCTTATCCCACATTCCCTTTGTTGTGTTTAGCTGCATTAACTTCACAAATTCAAACTTGGCCAGACTTCCCAAGATGGCATTTACAACTTATGCATTGATTTCTATTATTTCTTTCCTGCAATATCTGTGGGAATGGTGGCTGGATATTAATATCCACTTTTAACAATTTCCCATACATCAGCTTCTAGTGCCTACAAGTATTCTCTCATCCTAATTGTCTAAAAGACAAAGTTAGTTCCATTAAATATAGGTGGCCTGATAGAAAACAATTCTCCTTGACTACTCATCTTGATGAATCTTCCTTGAACCGATCAAGCTTCTTTTGAAGGACCTGGCTTTGATACCAATTGTTGGGAAAAATAATGAGAGGGGGGGGGGGGGGGGTGAAGCTATATTTTCAAATCATTAAAATTTTCAATTTCATATCTAAATTTTTGTATGTGACTTTACTGAAGGAAACCCGCGTATGTATACAATTGCTATGCAGATAGCTAGCGTATATCCAGTAAACTTACTTTTCAGTTAATTCATCATATGTTTAACTTAATCCAGTGTATGAGTACCTCATTAAATATTTTGAACAAAAACCATGCACAATAAGAACAAAGTAAACCATCACACATAAGAAGCACATCAACAAACATGAACACTAGGATTTTTAGGTGGAAACCCAATGTGGGAAAAAACAATTGTTGTTGTGGTCTTTGTCTCCTTTTTATTATCAAGAAAAACTTCTTACAATATTCTATTGGTGCAGACTCATACTCGCATGCAAGTGCCCACCTGTTAAAGCATACAACCTTCTCTCGTTCTCCAACACCCACTGGAAGGGAGATCCAACCCCCTGATCTGATTTACCAACTACCACTGGAACGAAGTTTTGACTTCCTCATTGAAGGTTCCAACCCTCAACACCTACTTGGACCATGTTTCATAAATTTTCATACTAGATCCACCTGCTACAAAACATCACAATTGTAGGCCATGTTTCATCAAATTTTCAAGCTAGACCCACTACCAACATTTGAACCCAATACCAAATATCAAAAACCAAAAACTAATCACTGCAACTCAATCATTGAACCAAACAATCACTAAACCAACTGAATCAACCAATCACTAAATCAATGAAACCCAAATCAATCAACTTATTCTCAAACAACCAAAGCAGTGAGATCACTATAACCAGAGTACTAATACTAAACCCAAACACTGCATCAACTTACTGAATCAACTGAAATCCCTGATCAATAAAATATCAAAATATATATGCTACTTTACTGTAGCAAACCCACGTATATACATGACTTCCTTGAAGAATAATCACTTCAAAACATTGAACCCTGAAACTAAACCACTATCACTCTGAAATAAACACTAGAACATACACAGATCCACTGCATCATTCTGAAATAATGATACATCCATAACTGATATTCAATCACAAAAATCTAGTAGCTTCATCATACTTCAATCAATCAATGCTCAATGAAAATATCACTACTAAGCCGAGATCATCAAGTAAGACTTCATTGATAGGCAACAGAAACACAACAATATTGGTTAGACTATTTAGAGATATTTTTTAGCAAAACCCTAGCTTATAGACACATGTTCCTAAAACAAATTCCCTATGTATATGTGGTTCTCTAGAATCAAACCCACATACATATATGAATATATACACGACTTACCAGTATGAACCCCAAATGTGCACATGTATTTCAAGTTATCAAACCCATGTACAGATTTGTAATTACTAGCACAAACCTTCATTGCATAACAGAACTTCAGACATACCCAAATCTTAGCATATGTAAAAAAGTCACACGTCAAGACACTATCTTCTTCGATCAAATCAAACCATAATCAAAATTGTAATCTTAGATCTATTAGATCTAATCCATCATCAAGTTCTCGGGTGTACCTAGTTTTAGATCAATAATAGCCTATTACATGCACACTTACTTGAGATCTAGGCATTCATGAAATATTCATCACTTGCACACATCTACCACTTTGACCTTCATCTCCTTATATATCTTTGCCCTTATCCAATACCACAGGTCAAAACCATACTAGTGCTAATGGTATTCTTGGACAGGATCAAATATCCGTTGTTGGGGTCAATATCATAGGTCAATACCAGGGCAAAGATCCTTGGTATTTGGAATACCATGTTGCAGAATATATACATGCCTTTTCTTCTTCATACTTGCATGTGTACAAGCACTTTATTTACAAAACCTGCATATACTCTACTTTTCTTCCCCAAATATGAGTGTGTACATGACTTTGATTCATAGAACCTCTGTATGCTCGACTTTTCTTCACCAAAGATGTGTATACTTCTTCAAACTTTATCTTTATCATTCCTCTATCTCTGAATTGAAATTCCTTTTCTGTTACATGTAGATATATACTATTGACATATTGATCAAGTAGTTTTCCATCAAGGAGACGACATTAGTTATAATGCCAACAAAAGTCACCACATCTTTTTCCAAGGTATGCCACAGACAAACTTGTCATGTAACAAGTTTCATATTATCTCGCCATAGGATTGTCAACAAATTTTCACAGGAAGAAGAAAGCACCTTAGCCAACTCTTCCTATGCAAATTGGATTGTACGAGATAAAGAACCTAAAATTCATGGATACCAAAGGAAGACAATAGATAAGTTTGCATTCGGTACTCGAGACTTTAATCCATACGATCCCCATGGTATTTGCAAAGACCATTATGTGATAATTCACTTTCAATGGCTGAGAGAGACATTTCGTTGGTAGGAGGAGGATCCATGGAAGAATTGCTATAATTCCTCCAAGAGCCACCAGCTAGTCAGTTCTACATGAAATTCATAGATGACTCCACAGAAGGAAGCTACTCTGGAAGTAGTTCCAGCAAAAGGGAGCAACCCCAAAAGGATAAGGGAAAGAGAAAGCTTTCTTATAATCCATGGTGATAACAAAGCTACAAGTTGAAAGCGGATCCAACTATTATGAAAGCGGATTTAAAAACAGAGGAAAAGAGGAAACACAGGATGCAGAGAGAAGAATGTAGGAATAGGAAAGAGTAGAGGAGATTGGAGGAAGAAAAGAATAAGAAAGAACAAAAATATAAGTAGAAGCAAGAATAAGAAGAAAGGATGAATGCAATAGCAGAAGAAACAACGTGGAAACAAGTTGAAGAACAAGAACAAAACCGATAACTAGTAGATGAGTAGAGCATATAGATACATGATCAGGAGCTTGCTCAGCAGATTAAAGAGTTGACAGAGATCGATGACATGGAGGCAAAATTGAAATCGTAAAAACAAGATTCCGACATGTTTCCTAGCACACAATAGGTCACTATTCAATGTCCACCACCTCCAGTAGTAGATTCAACTCCAGGTGAGGAAGGGGAAGTTGTTCCTGTTGTTGATGATCCAAATCTAGACACGTAAAATATTTCATATGATGAACTCCATAAGAATAATGTACAAACACATAAGAAGAATTTTCCAAATGATCTCACATATCCTGCATTTATTAGAGAAAGGGTTATTATGGCCAACACCAAGAGGAATCCCGAATCGATTGCCTCAATGAACATGTCCTTCATAGGTGCAACAAATTCAAAGACTCAGTATCTGATGGACAAGAACAAGAAATTGGCAAAGAACTTGCAAGCTATCAGGAAAGAGGATGAACAAATCCGCGTAATAGCTCAGAATGCAGCTTTCACACAGGTCCATCTAGAGGAAATGAGGGTAGTGATACTTAGTGAAATATAAACACTTGAAGTGACCATGTTGAATCTTTATGAGGAGATTATTACCGTGCATAAGGCAGTTTTACACATGCACAACTTATAAAAGTAGTGTAAATACTTTGGCAAAACTCTCATAAAAGAGCAAGTTGTAATCACCACCATGAATGAATGGAAGATGCAATAAAAAGGGGCACTGCTTGACTTGGGTAAGAAAATGAAGCCACAATAAGAGATGGAGAAAGAAAGAGGGTGGATATTGGTCCAGAACATCAAACAACTCACCTCATTCATTGGTAACATTTAGGCATTATGCACAGTTATACAATGGTATGAATTTCTTGGTGAATTCCCACAAGATCCTATTAATTGACCCACTCACTAAAGTCAAACTCAAGAACTAGGTCAGGAGGGAGATAAAGGAATGCTTGGAGCAACTGAGACAGTGTGCCACCAAGTAATATTTTGAGGTGAATAGATAGAACATGCGAAACTGCATTGATGGCCCTATCGAAGTGAAAATAATGTTGCTCATGATTTATAAGGAAGTTGAAATAATGTGAAGAATCTTAATGTAATGTAACGAGTTATTTCGTAAATGAGTTGAAGATTCATGAGGGAAGTCCAAAAGTCATAAAGGGGTCTTGAAGAGTCACCCCCTCTTGTTATAAATATAACCTCATAAATCATGTAAAGGGATTTTGGGAGCCAAGCTTTTGGCTAGGATTAGGCTCGGAGTCGGGAGCTTGGGCATTTTATGAGAGCTTTGGATTCTGCACAGCATAGAGGAATTATGTAGTATGTTGACTTCACGTTCCACTATTGGAGCTAGTGGTGTGTCAATGATGTATAAATGATTTGAACTTTCACTTAACAAAAAGTTGAGAGCCAACACATTTTCATGCATATGTTGTAAATGTAGTAGGATTATTCTTATTATGTTTTCAATATATGTTATTTAACTTACTCTTATACTTATGAACTATTTCTTTTGCATTGGTATTAATACTGTTGAGTGTGTGTTGTTATATCAATTCATCATTGTTAACTTGTGAACTTTTTCACATATTACCTTGTGATGTCATTAGGCTCATGTGTTCCTTTTAAGCCACATACTATTATAGGATTTTAAAGGGATCAATTATTTTCCCTTCCATGTTGTAGAACCTTAATGCATCACACTCAAAACTCCGCAAGGTCACGCACTTGCTCATACCGAAGTCACTATACATCACTCTATGCATAATTTCATCCAATGCATATCATTAACACCCACTGCATTGACAACCGAGCCATATTCTGGATGAGAATCCTACACCAAATGGTGTGAGGTATAATTAGGGCTTCATATTAGGGATATCTCCTAAATGTTGGTGGGTCCAGCACTGTCAACAAGTGTCAAATTCTTGGATCAACCCATGATATTCTAGCAATTTTCCAATGCCATATTTCATTATCGAGCTTAGGAGGGTTTGTTCTTATTTTAGTAATGTTGATTTTTTTCTTTACACTAGTCAAAATATGACATAACTTTTGATCTTGTATATTAGGGTTGATCACCTCCTTATTGTAGCTTAATTTTTATTTATCTTCTATTCTTTATTACACCACTATTTATCCTTAATTTTGGTGGTATCATTTTTTATTTTATGTTTATTTACATAGTATTGTCTTCCTTTTTCCCTAATGAATGACCTAATACATAAAATATTTATGTGACCTCTAGTTGAGCCACATGTGGCTTTGGTTGGAGTTTCAAGCACTCCTTGGAATAATCTTGTTTTCCATATTTTTTATCTTGTTCTTGTAGATTAGGTACCTACTCATACCAGGTCTCATCAATGAGGGGACTCGATGGCTAGAACCCTATCCGTCATGGCCCCCTCTTCCTTTTGACATCCTATAACTCTAGTTCGATAATGTCTTTTTGGTTGTCGTGGTTTCTTGCTGCCTGGCGTTGTCTTCGATGGGGGTCACTATGTTTTCTTGTTGCTATCTATGTGGTTCATGTTTCGTTTAATGTATTTTTATGGCTATGAAAGTGTCTGTATTCATTAAGATGCACGTGGGGAGTTAAGGGAGCAGGTTTGTGGCAACTTATATGCCACCATGGTCATTGGTTCATGCCTCTTTCATGTTGTGGATTGTTTTTGTTGCTATTTGTTTTTGCGTACTTTCCTCTAGAGCTATCAACTTCTTAAGGTTTTATCGTGGGTTTTTGTGGTGCCTATTCCCAGTTTTGAAGGCATTATCTAGGCATGTTTCCTTTAGAGCTATTTTTTAGCCTGTGCCCAACATTGCAGCTAGTTTTTTTCCAAAATTTTGTTTTGTTGGGGTTTGCAGCTTGTATATTGCACCCTTTCAAGTGTTTTTTGGTTATTTCTATTCTGTCCTTTGGGGCTACTTGGCGAGCCCGTGTGCCATTCTTACTTTATTGGTATTGTTTGTCCTTTAGATGAATAAAATTACAGGTTTTTTTCTTAAGAAAAAAAAATGTACCTACTCATACTTACTTGCAATGGGGAAAGACTGAAATTTGTGAGGAGGATAGGATAGGGTATATTGGTTTTATTTCTGAGAATATAGTTATAAAACACCTTCATATTTGTTCTATGTTACTTGTTTATTCCCTAGAAATTTTGTAACCCTAGACTTTACAACCATATAAGAAAATGGAAGTGACAAGAGTCTAAAGGATGTATTTCTTCTTATCCCATGGGAAAGTTTCTAGTAGCTTGCAACTATTTTCCAATCCATATTAATCCTTCGACCCTCCATTTATCCTTTTCTCAATGTTATAGTTCTATTTAACGTCAAGTGATGAGGATTGATTCTAAGATATTTGTATAAAATCACTTCCTCCAAGTTGTTGGCATACATGAAATTAGCATAAGTGAATTTTTTGGATTTAATTATCATAACCTTCATTTTCTTTGTGTTAATAGTCATACATGTAGTAGAGCTAAAATCCTTGAGAATTTTTAGTTCTGTATCTAGATCATAGGAAATCTTCGCAATAGTAAATATATCATTAGTGTAAATAAGAAGGACGATGAATATACCAGTGAGTGTGTATCAACCCAACACAACCTCCTTCTTCTAAACAACCCTATAAATTATTAATGTATATGCCAGAAAGAGTAGGGGATACACACAATTTTGCGTAAGTCCTATATTACAATTAGTTTATTCCAACTATGCCTTAGTATTCCTAAACTTGTATATAATGTTCTTCTACAACCTTATCACAACAACTCTCAACTCAATATGAACTCTTAGATCTTCTAATATTGTAGAAATGGTTTAAAATTTATTCACAAGATTAGGGGATTCATAAAAAAATTAAGGTAGGAATATATTAATTGAAGGGAATCATATTGTTTTATTTTGTTTTATGAGTAAAAATTTCCTTCTAGAATTTCTTAGGATCTAATTTATAAAAATGCAAAATATTTTCATGTTTTATATTTATGTCGTTCCCTCATTTCCTCTTGATTAATTCTTTGTATAGATTTATATTTGGGGTTTAAGGATCCATTAAAATCATCCTTGATGGATTTCCTAGAAATTCTACATTCTTTATCATACCAAGGCTGCTTCATTTATTTCATTTTTACAGAAGATATTCAAAGAATTTTTTTTTATGGAAGTAGAGAGGTTTATTATAAAATTATGGTGTATATTTCCAATATTATGATTTTTTGATAAGATATGTATTTCATTATTTAAATCCTTTAGAGAAATATAAACTTTATTTTTGTCAAAAATGAAGTATTTCAGTTATTCGAATTATCTTCAATTGTATTTTTGTGCATGAAAAAGTATAGTTTTAGGGTTAATGCTCCATGAAAAAAGTTTGACTTATGGTTGTTTGAGAGGTAACATTTTACTATTTGGTTGTATATTTGGATAGTATATATCACATAGTCTATGACAAAACCTACCAAGCCCATGAATACAAGTCATCTAATTATATTATGGCCATCCCATTGGACTATGGAAAACTATTAGATCTAGATAATTGTGGATACTGATTAGCTTAGTACCAAAAGAATTGTTGATCAAGTCTTCAAAGTTTATTTTGTAACTTATAACTGAAACAAGGGACTCATCTCTAGAAAAATGATTCAAGTTGGAATCTATTCTAGTTACAATAACCCTTCTCATTTCCTCTAAGCACTAGTTCTACCTAGAGGACAATGAGGGTCCCTCCATTTAAAGAGACTAATATTACACCTTGTAAGGTTGACTAACTTGTGCTCATGCCAAATCATTTTTCTCTTGATGTTTCCAATACCCTTTGAGATAAGCTTTAAGAATTATTTTGATAAGTCACTTGGCCCGGTGATGTACGGTCTATAATTTTGTCATCCTAGTGATATAAGGATCTAATAAAGGAAAATATTGTGATGCAGTATTTAGAACTTGATTATCCCAATGATACAATATTTGAGCAATAAATTTTTCCTAGTGAGATGGAACCTAATGAAAAGACTTTGGACATGAAAACTTGCTTTCTCAAGCCTTCTATCACCCTAATGATGATTTATGAAATGCCATAACACTGTGCTATTGATCAATATCATTAATAACACTTAAGAGATGACCAAATCTAACATCTTCTCTACCATACTTAATTTTTCACCTTGTATCACTTGACTAAGAACTCTTTAAGGGATACAACTCTGCAAAGGTTCTCAGCTTCACTTAGTAATATTTGAAAAATCCTTATTCAATTACTCTAACACACTACAATATCTTTATCCCAATGTATCATCCTAATAATTGGAAAGTCAATAATACAACAACCCATGGTTGCTAATTCTAGTGATACACTCAAAAAAATTGAATTTACAGCTTATCCAAAAGCTATTTTACCTTAATGTATCGCTCCAATGATGAGAAATCTATATCTATATCACCCCAAATATTCTTCTCTTAGTGTTATATCACCTAAATGATGCTAATTATAGTGATATATACAACCTTTTATACTCTTTTCTATGACACACTAAGCTTGACTTATATGTAGCACAAACAAAGGGGCATCCCATAGGGTTGTTTACCTACCCATGGCATGGGGTATGCAGGGAGACAACATAGCAAGAAAATTTTCTTAGACACTTTTTTGCGTGCATTTTTGGGGGTTTTTCTTGCCCTGTGGTTTCGCTAAAAGCATTTTTGTGGTGCATGGTGGTTTTTCTCATGAATTTTTAGTTTCAATTATCAAACTATAATTCTATTGGTAGTTCATATGTTGTAGGATGTATATTGTATTTTGATATACTACATATAAAATATAAAGAAAAAAAAATTGTGATTTTCCCAGTTTCAGTTTCCAAGATAAAATCTCTATATAAATTTTTGTGTTTGTCATTATATATTTATTATTATTATTAAGAATTAGTTCACAACAATTAATTATATAGGGTAAAAACCTACATTTCTTGTCAGAGTAGTTTTGACTTCAAGGGGAAGCCTTTATGGCTAGGGCGTTTACCATGGGCTTGCGGTAGAACATGTTACAATGGGAGATTTGCAGGAGTGATTCTTATGGTGAAAAGAATTGGAAAGTAGTTTAAAAATAAAGATCAAGAAATTTAAGGGAAATTTTTTGAGCTATGGATTATCAAACTAGAAGACTTATTATTGGATAGAGATCAATGAACTATTGTGTATCTAGATATTGCACTGACAGGGATGTTAATGGTTTACTAGATGAATTCATATTTGAAGTGAAAGAGAAGAATATGATTGTGTTTGTTAGATGCAATATTATTGAATGTGTAAGGGACTACAAAGGATTTGTGGGACAAGTTAGGGGATTTGTATCAGTTTAAGTCCATAGTAAATATATTTTTCCTATAGAGAAAATTGTATAACCTGAGAATGAAGGATTGATACTCAGTGACATAGAATTTGAAGGACTTCGACAATGTGGTGAGTCAATTGTTATATGTTGATATTAAAATTTCAAATGAGGATAAATGTGTTAGTTTTTTATGTTCTCTAGAAGACTCGTAGGATAGTCTAGTTTTTGCCTTACCTAGTGATGCAACAACCTTAAAATTTGATGAAATAATATCATCCTTATTGTCAAAAGAGATGAAACAGAAAAATATAGAGAGCTAGAATGGAGATGCCTTGTCTATAAGAGGATGCTACCAAAACAGAAATAAAAATATGTCGCCAAGTTGGATATCTAAATATAAAGGAAGATCAAAATCCCTAGGAAAGTTTGTAAAGGTATGTTGTAGATTCGGAAAAGAAGGCCATGTAGGTTTTAACCCCATACAGAAATTACCTGCATACAAATTCTAAAACAAAAAAAATAAACAATACGAGAGCATAACACATAAAACACATATACACAAAGATTTTCCCCTGGATCCCAAAACCGGGACTACTAGCTTGATTTTTCATTATATTCCTTTCAGTGTTACAATACATATTTATGCATGCCAAAGCATCCAATAACATGGACCGAAAACCATCCCATCCAAAACCATGGACTGAAAACCATCACGTCCAAAACCATGTGCGAAAACCATGCACAAAACCATAGGTACATCCACCCAACCTAATATAGGGTCCAAAAACAATTTCCCCGAGGCATTGCCCTAGACCCCATATAGGGTGGCTACTTGGCCCCTCAAACCCCCTGTGACCCCCTCGTTGCACAATCAGCATAATGAAGGGGGGGCTCTGTCCCCCCTCTAACCCCCCTATTTACTATGTTAGCTAGTTGTGGAAAGAATATAACAAAACCCAACATTCTTACACTTGTTGTTTTCTTTCCACAAGGGGCCACATGAGAGCTTAGTCATTTATCCAGCCCTGAAATGCCCATTTTTTCTCCACACCAAGAGAGATTTTCAGAGCTCATAAATTTTGTCAATGCATCTGCAGTATTCATCAAAGTGTCCACCTTTACCAGCAACACCTTTTTGTCTTCTATCATATTCCTCACAAAGTGATACTAAACATGAATGTGCTTTGTATTTGAATGGTAAGAAAGGTTCTTTGCCAAGAAGATTTCACTTTGGCTGTCAAATTCTTTCCTTATAACTCCCTGTACTAACCCCATACTCGAACACAATCTCTGCAACCAAACTTCTTCCTTTCTTGCATAAGTGGCTGCCATGTATTATGCCTTTGTAGTTGATAGTTCCACTACAAATTATTTCTTACTCATCCAATTAACTGCACGTCCAAATAAGTTAAACACATGCCCACTTGTAGATCGTCTCTGATCTAGATCTCCAGCCCAGTCTGCATCAAAAAAGCCACGAATATCCAACACTCTGTCCAATCCTGGGCTTCCTTGGTAGCACAAACCATAATCACTAGTGCCAAGCAAATACCTGAAAACCCGCTTCACTATTGTCCAATGCTCCTTTCACGGTTTTGACATAAACCTTCTCAATAATCCCACTACATGTGCAATGTCTGGACTAGTATATACCATCGCATACATCAGGCTACCGACTGCACTTGCACATGGAAAATGGGACATGTACTCTTCCTCTTCTTGTGTCTTGGGACACTGTTCAGTAGATAACTTTACACCAACAGGAATAGGAACCTTCATCGGTTTACTATCCTGCATATTAAACCTGTGCAATATTGTCTTGACATACTTCCTTTAGTTTAGCCAGAGCTTCCTCTTTGCTTGATCTCTTTTAATTTCCATGCCCAAAATATAGTTTGTAGCACCAAGATCTTTGATGTCGAATTTGGAGGACAATTGGGTCTTCAAATCTTGGATAATTTCTTTGTCATTTCCAACCAGCAACATATCATCCACATACAAGACCAGATAAATAACACAAATTAATTTAAAATACAAACAATGATTTGCTTTGCTTCTGGTGAAGCTAAGTCCCCATATAAATGTATCAAATTTCTGGTACCACATCCTTGGTGACTGTTTTAACCCATACAAAGACTTTTTTAACTTGCATACCAGTTCTTTCTCACCCTTCATCGTAAAACCTTCAGGTTGCTTCAAGTAGATCTCTTCTCCCAGATCCCTGTGAACAAATGTTGTCTTCACATCCATCTATTCTACCTCAGAATCAAAAGCAGCATCAACAGATAAAAGTAATCTAATAGAAGCTACCTTGGCAACAGGAGAAAAAATATCACCAAAATCAATTCCTGCCACCTAGGAATAACCTATTTCTACCAATCAAGCTTTGCATTTCTCCACCTTTCCTTCTACATTTGTCTTCTTCTTGAACACCCATCTGCTACCAATGGATTTCCTTCCAGCCAAAAACTCCACCAGATCCCAAGCCCCATTTTTGTGCAAAGATGCCATTTCATCAACCATGGCCTCTTTCTAGAGTTTTCCATCCTTTGAATCTACTACTTCCTTCACAGTTCTGGGATCGTCATCAGTATTAGATAAAGCAAAATTTGAACAGAAAGAAGATGGACTATACCTTTCTGGCTACCTTCTTTCTCGAACTGATCTTATTACAATCGGGGTTTGTGGCTCTTCATCTTCTAATTCGTCTTTTATTGTAGAGTCTGATTCTTCCTCATTTAGCTCAAATTCTATCTTCTTAGGTTCGTTTAATGGGACTTCATGTTTAATAACATCTTTCACCTCTCTGAACACCACATCTCGGTTGTACACAACCTTCCTTGTTACTGGGTTCCAAAGCTTATAACCCTTTAAACCATCATTATACTCAATAAAGATGCACTTTTCAGATTTACTATCTAACTTGGTTCTTTTCTCCTTTGGAACATGTACATATGCATCACATCTAAATACCCTCATATGTGAAAGAGAGGGTTTCTTACTAGTCCATACATCTTGTGGAGTCTTATCCTCCAATGCCGATGAAGGTGATCTGTTGACCAAGTAACATGTTGTCTCCATCGCCTCCGGCCAGAATTCCTGTCCTAACCCGACACCACTGAGCATGCTTCTTTCCCTTAACATGAACGTCTTTTTAATTCTTTCTGCAACTCCATTTTTCTTAGGGGTGTATGGAGTATTATTTTGTCTTGCTATACCACACTTCTTACAGAATTCTTCAAATTCCTTGCTGCAAAACTCTCCACCATTATCTGACCTCAACACCTTTATCTTCTTCTTTGTCTTGTTTTCCACTAAAGCCTCAAATTCTTTAAACCTGTCGAAGACTTCATATTTCTTTTTAAGGAAAAATATCGAGGTATTCCTAGAGAAGTTGTCTATAAATGATACATAGTACACAGACTTACCCAGTGATGGAACCTTCACAGGTCCAAACACATTACTGTGCACAAGCTCTAATATTTTTTTCACCCTCTTACCACCAGAGGGAAAACTCACTCGATTCTACTTCCCATATACACAATTTTCACAAAAATCAAAATCCAGAGATCTATTACTCATACCTTCTACCATACCTTTACCATGAAGTATTCGAAGGCCCTTCTCTCCAATATGTCGAAGCCTTTGATGCCATAACATGGTCTTTTCTCGAGAGACTGCTAGATTTTTTTCTCCACTTTCAGGAACCACAAAATTGTTGCACCCATCAATAACAGTGCTACCTTGCAGCTTGTACAAAGTTCAATCTGAAAACCCTGCATCAATACCGGTGCTTCCCAAACCATTTTCTAGATATCCTTCTCGAACACTGTTTTTACACCTGCATCATCCAACTTGCTTATGGAAATCAGATTTCTGGCCAATGTAGGAATATGCAGAACAATCAAAAGTGTTGTAGCCCTTCCACCTTACAACTTCAACTTTACTTTTCCACGACCAATGATTCTAGCATTCCTATCATCTCCTAAGAAGACATCACCACCATCGTATTTCTCATACTCGCAGAACCACTCTCTATGGGTAATGAAGTGAAAGGATGCACTTGAGTCAATCAACCATGCCTCATGATCTACATCTATACTTGAAGAAGCCAAGTACACATCCCCACCTTCATCTGAGATGGTTTTCGCCTCTACAGAAGGAGAATCATCAGATCCCTTTCCTTTGTCAAGAGATTTAGACTTATAGTCCCTTTTGTAGTGCCCTTCCTTTCCACATTTCCAGCACACCACCTTTATAAGTTTTCTTGGAGATTTAGATCTCCGTCTAGATTTAGATCTCCCACTCGATGACTTATTTTTGTTTCTATTCTAGGACCGTCCTCATACAGACAAGGCATCACCATTCTGGCTCTCCATATTTTTCTGTTTCATCTCCTCCGTCAGCAAGAATGAGACTATTTCATCAAACTACAAGGCAATTGCATTACTACCTATTGCAATAACCAAACTATCCCACGAATCTAGTAGAGAACACAACAAGCTAATGCACTTATCTTCATCTAAAATTTTAATATCAATAGACAATAATTGAATTACCACAGTATTAAATGCATTCATATGGTCTGTCACCGAGTCTCGATATTTCATCCCCAAGTTATACAACTTTTTCTGTAGGAATAATTTATTCACCAAAGAATTAGATTAGTAAAAGTTCCCTAACTTGTCCCACAAATCATTTTCCATAGCTTCCCCTGACACATTCAAAAATACTGAATCTGAGACACACAATCGTATTGTGCTTTTTGCCTTCTGATCCAACTTCTTCATTCTTCATCGGACACTCCTGTTGGTTTAATACTCGGATCTACCACGATCCACTGATCTTTATCTACCAACAGATCCTCCATCTTGAGTTTCCATAACTCAAAACTTTGACCATTAAATTTCTCTATTTCTATCTTTCCACTGCTCGCCATCTTCTTTCAGCACTAGAATCGATCTCACAGATCTCCCACTGAATAGGGTCTACCATAGGCCTCATCGAAACCCCTCGGCAACAAAGCTATCCCCTTGAAGCCAAAACATATCTGATACCAATTGTAGGTTTTAAACCCATACAAAAATTACCTGCATACGAATTCTAAAACACAAAAAATAAACAATGTAAGAGCATAACACATAAAACACATATACACAGAGATTTTCCCCTGGATTCCAAAACCAGGACTACCAGCTTGATTTTTCATTATGTTCCTTTCAATGTTACAATACATATTTATACATGCCAAAGAATCCAATAACATGGACCGAAAGCAATCGTGTCAAAAACCATGGACCGAAAACCATCGCATCCAAAACCATGCGCGAAAACCATGCACAAAACCATATGTAGGTCTGCCCAACCTAATATAGGGTCCAAAAAAAATTTCCCTGGGGCACTGCTTCGAACCCTGTAGAGGAGGGCTACCTTCCCCCATCAAGTACGCTACGCAATGGGCACAACAAAGGGGGGACTTCCCCCCCCCCCCTTCGAACCCCCCAGTTAACTATGTCGACTAGTCATGGAAAGAATATAACACAACCCAACAGGCCATTAAAAGAAACACTGTAAATCGTAAATTTCAAAGAAAGGGAAGGGATCTAAAAATACTCATTCTATAGAAGCATAAGCCTTCTTAGATGAAGAAGTGGATGTGTACATGAGATCTTCAAGTACATATGTAAATCATGAGGCATGGCTGGTAAACTGAGGTGCATATTTTCATATGACTCCTCACAAGGAGTTTTTTTGCAAATATGAAAGATTCAATGGTGGTGATGTTTTCTTTGCAGATGACTCACGAGACAAAATCATATGACAACAAAAATTCATGTTGAAGCTCATTTAAGTAAATATTAGGACACTCCTGGATGTTCTACACATCCTAGGATTAGTCAAAAATTAAATTATTGTAAGAAAAATGAGTGATGTAGGTGTGACAATAGTGTTTATGAAGGATACCTGCAGGATGGTTTAAGGAGTAACGGTATTGCTGAGGGGAGTTTGGATTTGGATTATGTACAAGTCATTGGAAATAATTATTAGTGTTGGGTGAAATATCTCTATTGTTCTTGAGAGTAGAGTAGAAGAAGGAATAACTCTTGCAACTTTAGGATAAAATACTATTGCATGGAACAAAAGAATCAAGTAGATTGGAGAGAAGGGATTTTGACTAACGTATGGTAATTGTATGGTATAAAGTATGTCTAACTTCTCTTTGGATTTTTATTTTTTTGGGGGAGAGGGAGAGGGGATACTACTACTAGTGCATAAATATGTGTTTGGACCTATGTTGGTTCTAACACTAGGTAAATATGTGTACTACATCTCATTTATACATCAATTCTCAAGGAATACATGGATATATTTCCTTAGGAAGACATATGAAGTCTTTGATAGATTTAAAAAATTCAAGGCTCTAATGGAGAATAAAACAAAGAAGAAAATAAAGTTGTTGAGGATGGATAATGGTGGAGAGTTTTGCAAGAAGGAATTTGAAGAGATCTATTAAAATTTATGGTATGGAATGGTAAAAGACTACCCCATAAACACCTCAACGGAATGGAGTTGTAGAATGGATGAATGAGTTGTTGATGGAAAAATAAAGGAACATGCTTAATTGTGCTAGGTTAGGACAATAATTTTGGGCATAGGAAGTGGTTGATGCATGTTACTTGGTAAATAGATCACCTTCATTAGTGTTGGATCATAAGACTAGACATGATGTATGAACTGGTAAGAACCCATTCCTCACACATATTAAGGTATTTGATTGTGATGCATATGTATATGTTCCAAGGGATAATAGAACTAAGTTGGATAGAAAATCTGAAAGGTGCATATTTATTGGTTAGAAAGGTTGTTTAAAATGTTACAATATTTAGAACCTAGAAATAAAGATGGTTGTGTATATTTGAGAGTGGTATTCAGAGAAGTAAAAAATTGTTATAAAACATGAATTCCTACCAAGGGTGAAATAACTAGAAAATAAAAATAATAATAAGAAGAAGAACCACATACTCCGCATTTGAGGAGATTAGTTTGGGAAAGAAGGAAACTAGAAAATTATATTCTACCTAATTTTCATTCAAAATTTTCTTGGTTTATTATTGATGATGATCCCATAACTGTTAGGGAGGTAGTGGGTTCATAAGATTGAAAACTTTGGAAAAAGGTCATGGTTGAAGAAATGGCAGCCTTGGACAAGAATGAGTCCTAGGATCTAGTGGAGTTTCTAGCTATAATAAAACACATTGGAATCAAATGGGTGTTTTATAAGAAGTTGAATGTAGAAGGAATCTGTAGAAATAAAAATCTTGATTAGTATAAAAATATTATTCCCTTCTGTGGGGAATTGATTTTGGTGATTTTTTTTTCTCCTATATCAAAGTTATATTCTATTAGATTTATTTTATCTATCATTGCTACTTTTATTTTTAGGTAGAGTAGATGCATGTGAAGACAACATTATGACATGGGGATCTAGAATAAAATATCTACATGAAGGAGCCAGAAGAATTTGTAGTGAAGGATAAGAAAGAGTTGACATGCAAGCTAAAAATGTCCTTGTATATGTTGAAGCAATCACCAAGGATATGGCATTTAAAATTTGATACATATACAAAGGGAATTGGCTTCATAAGGATCAAAGCATATCGTTATGTGTATTTTAAATTAGTTGGTGATCATCTTGTTTATTTTGTCATGTATGTAGATGACATGTTGTTAATTGGAAATGAAAAGAAAATCATTGAGAAAGTGAAAACTTACTTGCCCTCTAAATTTTACATGAAGGATCTTAGTGTTACAATTTTTATATTGGGCATGGAAATTAAAAGATATTAGGAAAATAAGAATCTTAACTTTAGTCAGATGAAGTATTTGAAGACGATATTGCATAGGTTTAAAATGCATAAAAGTAAATCGATAAAGGCCCTTATTCCTATATGTGTAAATCTATTTGCACATTAGTATCCCAAGAAAGGGGTTTACCCAATTCCTTGTTTTGTATTTCCTTAAATTGGTGAAACTGGTTGCTCCATTAACAAAAGAATCCAAGAACATGTAGTAGATATTAGGTACAATAGTTCTTGTTCCTCAGCTTTAGATGCACATGCAATGAAATCTAAGTAGCATGTCCGCATTGAGGATTCCCATGTCATTGCAAGGGTTGATCACTTCCATCATAGGAAGCTAAGAGAGGCCATTGAGATTAAGAAGCATGAAATCAATCTAAAGATGGATGATGGTTGGAAATTAAGTAGGACTTGGATTTCGACCCTCTCCTCTTGATTTCCTTTCGGTTATATATATATATAATATATATATATATATATATATATATATATATATATACACACACACACACACACACACACACACACACACATATATATATATATATCTATATATATAGATGATCACTTCCATCATAGGAAGCTAAGAGAGGCCTTTGAGATTAAGAAGCATGCAATCAATCTGAACATGGGATGATGGTTGGAAATTAAGTTGGACCTTGATTATGACCCTCTCCCCTTGATTTCCTTTCGGTTATATACGCGTGCGTGTGTGTGCGTGTGTATATATTTTACCTTATTTTATTTTTTATTTTTTTATTTATTTTTCTATTTATTTATCTACTTATTTAATTACATTATTTATTTAATCCTTTTTAGCTCTTTTAAACAATTATTCTTGAAGAGTTTAAAATTTAATAATATTATTAATATTATTAATAATTTTATAATTTCTTTTTCTATTATAGAGTTCTAATTGAATTTAATTTAATTGAAAATAAAATAAAACAAAATGAATATTTGATTAAATATTCTTCTAAAATACCAATTCATAATGGCTAATTCCCAACAAGAAGTTAGTTCCCCTAATGGTTATTTCTTATTCTATAATTAGATATTAATTTATTCTATTTTTATTAATTTAATTTGATTTGATATTAATTAATTAAAATAAATAAATAAATAATAAATCCTCTTTTCTACTAATTTCTATCAACTAATTCCTAACATCTAATTCATGATGGCTAACTCTGGACCTAGATGCATCTCTACTATTTAAACATTTGGAAAGATAATTTTTTTCACCTTTTTCATGAGGATGAACCACATTAGATGGTTCGAAACATCGACCAAATATCAATGATGTGATTAATTTGAAAGATAATCTCATTATCAATATGGATAACAAAAGCCTAAGATCTAATATTATTTTATTATTTTTATTAGGAGGCCCATTTTAGACCTCAAAATTCTCCTAATGAAGGGGGTTCCAAGGGGGGTTGTTGAACTTGACCTGGTCGAGGAGTATGCATGGGGTAGGATCCCCCTTACATAGGATTTACGGAAACACCCAAGAAAATATTTTTTGGTACTTTTTTCATGTTTTTTTTAGTGGCTGTCTTGGCCCATGGTTTTGATAAAAGTGGTTTTGTGGCACATGATGGGTTTTCCCAGGATTTTTTAGTTTCAACTATGATTCAAATAGCAGTTCTTATGTTGTGGGTTCTATTATATATTGCAATATACTATACAAAAAACATAATGAAAAAAAGCTTGTTTGTTTTCCTGGGTTTTAGTTTCCAAGATAGAATCTCACTGTAAATTTGTGTGTTTGACATAATATCTCTTCTATTTCTGTTAAGAATCTATTTGAAATGATTAATTTTGTAGGGTTAAAACCTACATTAACCTCAAGAAGTATCATTAAAGTGACACCATATAAGCTTATTTCCTTAGATTGATTAGTGTTATCTTTCTATTATGAGATTGAAAGCATAGGTTCAAGAGTGTAATGCGTCACTCCTTGTCAATGTTAAGCGTCAACGAATGTAGCTCAAGTATGGTCAAATATCTCCCATTCAACTATTGAGTTTTGGTTATTATTTATTTATTGCATAAATAAAATCACCCATATTCATTGTTGGCCCATATTTTCTTCTTTTTCTCATGCTATATCAAAAGTATTCCCTCTTCTACATCAAGTGGGAAATAAAAAATGTTTTGTCTTTCATAAAGGTTATGTTGTTAATATTTCCCATTGATCCCTATCTCATCTTATTTGCCATGAACTTAAAAATATCTTTGCACCTTGTTTCAATCTTCAGAAATTCCCTCATTGGGAGTGGTATAGATGCAAAACCCTACCAACTAATCTCACTCATTCCTTGTTTAATTGAACCTGGTAATTGTGCCCTAGTAACATGAGATTGATTTTTGGTCTATGAATTGACTAGTTATGATAGTGAAACCCTTATATTTTTACTTCTCCATGTTTAGTAGTGCTAATATTCCTTCTTCTCATTCTTTTCTAGGGTTCACCTCACCAGGTCACCCAAGTTTAATACTTCTGGAACACTCTTTGTGCTACCTTGTAACGTCATTGACCACCTATTAGGCAACGCTACATAACCATCACCCAAATTTCACCAATTAATTCACCAATGTTTTCATAGAGGCAAACAATTTTTGGTTCTAGTTATTAAATCGTGGCTTACTACTTGAGGCCCTATAATACAGATTGAGTGGGCCTAATGGTTAAGAGCATGTCTTTCCTCCTAAGAGGTCTCGGGTTCAAAACTAAAGGGGGTTAGAGTATGTATGCCTTCGTAGACTTAGCGGTAAAATCATTGCGCGGAGGTGGGTCCCTTGTCCCACAAACAGGGGGGTCTCATAAACCAATTTGGTGTTTGGCTTTCCCGTGACCTTAAAATTGGATAATGATAATAATCATTTTGTACATACCTTGCTATAATTTTGTGACCTAGGTATTAACTCTAGCTTTAAATCTTATGGAAACATGCATAATCAATGAATAAATAAGGTTATATTCAAGAAATAAAATATTAAAACACAATTAGGGTTTATACATACAATTACCAAACCTAAATTAGGGTTTATAGCAAATAACACATAATTATGAAAGATGGCACAGTGGAATCTCACAAATTAACCACAGTCAAACACATAATTTGGCACATGAAACCATTTTTTTGTTGTAAGCTTGGCAGGACTACATCTTCATCATGTCCAATATATCACCCCAACCGGGGCAGGGAATTGAATCAGTGACTTCACATCAAGGAGTGTCTTAACAAAGCACTCGATCACCATCTATATAAGACCCCATGGACCACAAGAAACCATTTATTCATATATTGTCCAAACAATTCTCTCTCTCTCCTCTCTCTCTTCTCTCTCTCTCTCTCTCTCTCTCTATATATATATATATATATATATATAGATATAGATATATATATATATATATATATATATATATATATATATATATATATACATGCATAACGAGGTACAAAGGGAATTAATCCATAATAACAAAAAATCATGAAACCAAGGTTCAATCTTAAAGCCCTAAATCAATGCAATATCAGATATAAACACTTATCTACATAGAATATTTGATTGGTTGTGATCTCTCTATGTTCCACCCAGCAAGACTGTATGGTTCATAATATTAACAATAAGAGACCCTTGAGCTGAGACTACAACTCCATAGGAAACATTCATAGATGAAATAACAAAAAGCTAGCCTAGACCTCAATCCCAACAACCTTAGTCTCCAACCACAGGCTCACGTTTGTCTAACCTACACCCATGTAACAAAAACCAAGACCCCCAGTGGTGACCACCTTCCAAGGAACCTTATAGCTATACAAAACAGTCTCAGCCTAAACTCCAGGAGCTATGCTACTTTCTAGGTGACTTGGTTTCCTACCAGAAACACTGAATAACCCTAGTTGGGGCCAGAGTCCAAACCACGACTCCTCAAATATCTTCAAACCAATTTCCTACTAGAACTCCATGGCCACTAAGTCATCACCTAAGCCACCAAGCTCCTATAGCCACTAGGGCTCACCAAACACCTTGATGCATCCAATTTGGTTTGGTCAACTGAATAACCACAAATCATCTAGTTCCTAAGTCCAACCCTAGGACTCACTAACTCATGCGTAACCAAGAATGAATTCCCTCAATGGAAAAATACACTTATTTTATCTGCGTGGATTTACCTCAACATGTGGCACCCTTTATAGCCATGTGGGCCTTGGGTGCGCTTTTGACCAAAACCACAAAAATATTACCTTGTCCCTAGAGTTGTGTCCCTCATACTATTTTCTATGGAGTGGGCTTCATAGCTAGCCTCTTTTTTTATTAATATAAAAATTTGTACAATATCTATAATGTTTACATCTTGGCCTCCCTGACCACTTAGCCAAAACTGACATATAAGTATATGGGAAACTAGCTGCCAAATTGATTTAATATAACTACATGGGCATGTAGACCACATAATATAACTTTGTCTCACTAGACTAACCTTTATACACATTTGGCTCACCAAAATAATATCAAATTACATATATTTCCATTATCATAAATGGGTAGGGGTGTTACATTCCTACCTCCCTTATTTTGTGCACTTGCCTTAGTGCATCATATGTCCATAATCTGAATCATTTGAATGTGTTACTGCAAAGTTACTTGAGCTCCCACTCTATAGCTACAGTTCCATGTCCTCATGCATGGTTTCTTTTTTAGGAATCCTCCATGCCTCCACTACAATCTTCATATCAACCATATTTGTAGGTACTTCCCCATGTTGACCAACATAGAAACTCCACACCATCATCATCACACCTAGAGGAATTCAAACAAAGGATATTAATGTCTACAATAGTTGATTCTCACATATATATAAGAACATGTACATATATATATTCTTTCTTTAAACAAGAAAATTCAACAACCAAGAGCATACAATCATTAATAAAAACAAAACACAAAGAATAAAATTTCATGTGATGCAAAAAGCTTTAGCTAGATTTCAAGTGCCTCGTTTGCAAGCACGATCTCTGCATATAATTCCCGTGTACACCATATACCCTTAGCTACTATTATTTCATTTATGGTTGCATTTGTTCTTTCTACTATTTTTAAATTTATGTAACAATCTACCCTGTCAAAGCTACACCAAATCTATTACAAGTTGCTATAAAATGTCATAACACCTGTTATTCCCATTATTCATGCT
>APFE030460305.1:0-62030 GCA_000404065.3 Pinus taeda
GATGAATTTAGTGTAATTATGGATTCAATAATCACAATTCATTTTCAATGACCCTTAATTTTCTAGTGGATAAGTTCTTTGGGGAGAACTCTCATAAGATAAAAATCACTCTACTGATCATTGGCCCTTATTTGTATAATCAAAGTGCTAATATGGAAATTGAATCCACTTGAAGATTATGTCGGCTCATTGGAGATGAAATCAATGTACCATGAAGTGCATTTGTTGTTGTCTAGATCAAATTTCCAAGAAAAGCTTGACCTTGAAGAAGAAAAATTTCTTGCATAAGAGATATTCATTGTTGGAATAATTTATTATTGTGGATGAGTTCCTTTTTATTTTATTTTAATGAAACATATAAAGTAAATAATTTGAAAAGAAGAAATTTTCCCAAATCGACTACTCAGAACCATTTCAGTATCGATAGGACATTGTGTTTACATATACTATTGAATGTTTCGATCCATGTGCTTGTATGTTTCCATGTTGTGATGCTTCATGCTATCTGGCCTAAGTTTTGGGTTGTGGAATTAATTGACATCTATTTCCATTGTTTTACAGATTAAAACAAAAGGAGGTACCCAGTTGAAAGAGTATTGTAAATCTTTAACAAAAGAAGATTGTTGACGTAAAAAATTCTCCTATATTGCATGTGAGAAGGTTTGCATTCATCCATGATTTATCCTTCACTGTTTGTTTACTGTGATATTGAACATTATACAATTTTTTATTGTGTGAGATTCTTATTGTGTCAGATTCTAAGAGCATATTTTTTCTTTCAAATTCACTTCGGGTGAATAATTGCTCCACATATTGATATTAAATCCTGGGTGATTGTTCTTTCCTTCACACTTGCCGGCATATGAGGGTAAGGGTTTTCATAAGATCAACACTTATTTTTATACATGATTGTTTCTTTTCATTCTTTAATAATAAATTGGAAATCCTTACCCATTTCTAGAAATGCAAATATGTGCACTATGAGTTGGATCAAAGTCTTGGTCTACCTATGCAAGGGATGGTTGGTCTTCCACCACCAAAAGCAAAAGCATTATGCGCAGAATATTACTTAGAATTTGAGCTTGGGGAGCCGCAATGGATCAGTTGTGATATACGCAATTTCGGAATGGATATTTTAGGTCAGTTTGGAATTATTATGGCAGATCCACCCTGGGATATTCACATGGAATCACCATATGGAATAATGGTTCATGATGAGATGAGGAATTTGAATTTCCCAACTCTGCAGGCTGATGGTCTCATTTCGTTTGGGTTACTAAAAATGCAATGGAACTTGGACGAGAATGGTATGTCCTTGTGTCATGTTACTTAATTTTGTTGCATACTAATTGATTTATGTTATTACATTTTTGACTACAAACGAGATGAATCAGGAGTATTTTTCTAACCAATTTTTTTTTATAGCTAATTGCAGTGGTGCTTACTTTTTCTTTTTTTTGACAAATGACCTTTGTTCTTATATGTCATTGATGAAGTCACTTTGCACTCACATAGGTTAACATAATGTTTCATTTTAGAACTATGGGGTTATCGTTGCATTGAGAGCTTATCTGGGTGAATCAGGAAGACTAATCATCCTCAAAGAATTGTTAGAAGAGGGAGAACAAGCCACTCTTATCATAGTAAATAACATTGTCATGTTGGTATTAAGGATGATCCAGAAGTACTTACTAGTACTACATCAGTGATGATTAAATGAGAAACACAAAGGAAATTAGAAGCATAACATGTAGTTTTCTCATAAGTCATAAAAATTAAAATGTAAAACTATAACCATAACCTATAATTTTCTCATTAAGTCATCAAAAGAAAAATGTATTACATTTATTCTAAGTCATTACTATTGTAGGTGGGAATGATAATGCAAAATAGAAAATAGGGTAGGTACTAGAAATGTAGGTGGAAGAGCCTCATAGCTCATGAGGGTCAGTAGTGCTCCTCCATGTCAGGATCATCCAAATCGCTGTCTTTGCCTGTTTTTCCTTCTCATCCTCTATATCCAATCCAACTTGTGCATCTGCTGGTGTGGAAAATGACCCTTAAAGAGGATTAGCATCATCAAAATTGATTGACTCTAACACTGGTTCACTATGATCCAAGCTCACTATTGTTAAATAAATATTCCCGTCCAAATCCATTTCATTAGCAAACACATATTACATATTTCTAACTTAAACAATTATAAGTAATTGTTGACAAGTGAGTAGGATTTCTTACTATGATATTTCCATGGCCATGAGATGCCAAAATCACTATCGGTCATGATGCTAATGTTATTTCTCTTTTGTTATGTTGAATCTTGATCACTAAAATTTCAATGCCTTTTACTTAATGTTATTAGTTATGTACATTAAGCTACGGTCTAGTGGTTTACACAATGCATTTCAATGTTAATGACCCAAGTTCAAATTCTAGTAAGCACAGAGCCCTCAATTATAAAGTATTTGAATTTGATAGAATTTATGTGAAACATTCGTTGAATTAAAAAAATGTTGTTATCTACATTTTAACTTAACATAAATAGTCAAATATCAAATATTTCAAAAGAAGAGATATCCATGTATGTTTTTATCATGGTCTAGCTTCCTAATAATTGAAAACAAAACTGGACTTGGTTGTATTGATCAAAAATGTATTTTTTATGGGAAGATCTATCCGATGCTAGAAAGGACTTGAACTGCTTTCACGTATTCATAACACTCATGAAGGGTATGTAATTATGGTTGTATTTCACGTTACTAAATATTAGAGGAAAAATGATATCATGTGATAGATGTTAATGAGACATTGTATTTATTGTGTATAAGCTTTAAATCACTTCATTTCTCATATAGATTCCATTTGTTTTCTAAACAATGCTACTATGTTTATAATAATACGTTGATGGGGATATACTCAGACCTACAAAACATGTGCTCCATATTGTTGTTGTCCTCACAGCAACTACACCATTAACAACATAACAACCATGATTGATATGGCTCTTATTGTTTGACATAGTTGGACTTTGAGTATTCTTTTTCTCCCACATCTGATAACATTTTGAGAGGTCACATAAACTTGAACGATGCAATGGAAGGAATCATAACCTATGAGGACAAAGCATGAAACATGGCATACAAGCTCAATGATAAAAAATTTATGAGCCTGGGAGCTAGTACTTGCTAGAAGGCCATGTTGATAGTGATGGTCAGCCAGCAATGGGATGCCTCGTGTATTATGGTCTCTATTGTTATCATAATCATGCAACATTTCAATTGAAAAGAGGAGGATCTGGCCCCTTCTTTCATCTCCATAATATGGAGCACTCCAGGTTTGCATTAACAACACTGTCTAGAACCTTTGTCAATCTTTTATGTTCTATAGAGTTTATGCATAGTTACACGGGTACCTCTCCCAGGCATTGGAGAACAAATAGCCAAAGTTCCCCACTCCTGAGAGCTTGGGTGCTGATTGGAAATGCTCTAAAACCATGGGGAGCTTCAACCTCTACTTTGGAGCTTTTCTGGAGCTTCAGTGCAACTCATTTTTGAAGTTTTGTGAGCTTCACTGCAATGAGTAAGTGCAAACTTAGGTGTATTTGAAGTTGCAAGCTTCGGTGTTACTTATGGAAATGTGCAAGGGAAGGGTATGGGGCTGAGTTTATATTTGGATATGGGTTTGGAATTAAGAGAAGAAACTTGTTTATGGAAAGCCCTTCTATCCAAATGAAGATGAGAAGTGTATCCAATCTTGATCTTTGTCATTGGAAAGCTATTCATTCTCCTCATATACGTAGATGGATATAAGAGAATTTAGGAAGATTGTTAGCCACTCGCAAAATCATTATTATAGCCTGACGTGAATGGACAAAATATAGAATATTAAAGAAAAGAAATAGTTGAAATTATGAAATATAAATGTTATTAAAACAACAATTTTTAATTTAATTTTCATATTTATTTAAGTATAAAATATATACTAACTTGGAAATGTATAATTTTATTATACAAACTCTTTTTTAAATAACATTGGATTTAAACTCTATTGTTTAAATTTTTTTTTAAATTACTATATTAATATATTTTATTTTTTCTTATGATGTAATATATATAATGGTGGTGAGGTTACATCAAGGGGAAGAATTGAACCAATGACTTAACATATAGCGTTGCATGAAATCACCTAATAATGAGTTATAACAACCTTTTTCCCGGTTTGGGAGTTCTGCATGTTTCTTTGCTCAGAAGGAATTTGATTGAGAAATTGTTGATGGATTAATATTTTGATTTTTTTGGCATTGTTTCAAAGTTCAATCTTTTACATGTTTCTTTGCAAGGTGGAATTTGATTGGTAAGTTTTGGATGGAAAGAAATCAATTATTTTATTTTTATTTTTAATATATATATTACTGTCGCTCCCAACTTGACGTTTCTTGTAAATTTGGGCAATACTTTTGGCCATGTTGGATACTCGTTCCCGCATATCGAAAGTACTCGCGTATCAGAAGTACCCATGTATCGGAAACTTGTGCAACATAGAGTTTATGTAACACTATTTTATTCCATTCATTTGCCTTTTGTATTTCATTTAGATCATTGTAGCATTGGTCCTTTAAATTTACCATGAAATATCATTGGAATTTCCTTCTCCTTTACATTTTGTATTTGATTTAGAGCAACATGACATTGCTCCTCTAAATTTAATATGACATCTGATTGGAATGTAGGTAAGCTGCACTCTGGAATTTTATTTTCTATCATGCACATGATTCTCTGGGAGTCCCTAGATGGAGCATTAAAGCATGAGTCTTGATCAAGAATCTTCCTAAAATTTTCGAAATGCATGAGATATTGTATGAGTTGAGCGAGAATTCAATAGGGTTGAACTATGGTAGAATGATTATATTTTTAGTTATATTTAGACATTCCAATCTCACCCTAACACGCTTCTTCTAGACCATTCTCAATTTGGATGACACAGTCCACAGTCTTTCATGAAATGTTATTCGGAGCTGCTCATCTAGACATGGCACAAGCATGTAGTGCATGTAATGGGAGGCATGGTGGGTGCAATAAGCATTCATTTTATGATATACTATACAACTTAATTTCATCATCTAAAACAGATGCAAATTCACAATTTCACCAATCGCAATATGGTTGTATTTTAGTAGTCAAGTGTTCGCATATGTATTTCATCTTATAGTTGTGTTTAAACTTTGTCTACTTTTTTCTATATGAATATACAACTTCACCTCACTACCTATCATCTTGGGATTGAATGATATACATATCTGTAGTCACCCTTCAATGGTGAATAAGTACACAAATGCATACATTCACTTTGGAAAGATAGTGTGGCAAGGTGAAAGCATTCGTTTTGATTTACGCATGTTTAATATCTCTACTAGACTATTGGGTTTTGTTTTCATGAGAAATTGGAGCAAAGTATTGGAAAATATTGGGTTATTAAATGCTTTACTCACAAGAGAGGAGAAAATTGTTATATAGATTTGCATTATGGCTTGTTATAGCACCGACTATGGAGGTATTCCATTGGGCTCACCACACACATTCATATTAAGTTTATATTGTTGTTAAACACATGTAGTTTAAAGTAATTTGAGATACTGGTGAAAGGATTTTTGAGGCTCGTGATAACCTTTGTTGATTGAAGCTCTTGGGTGGATTTGGATGCTATTTGCTAGAAATGAATAAGAAGATATATGAACAAGAAAGAATTGATGGTGAAAGCTTCGTGGGGTCTCACGTGTCCTTAACAAATTCCCTGCAGCACAGGATTGGGTGAAAAAATGTGGCTCCTTTCATGCCAGGTACAAATATTATCGCCATATTTGTGGAAACCAAGATTCTTTCGATGAGAAACAAAGCGCTAATATGCTCTACAACCTTACTTTAAGCTCTTCTTTCCTATCTTAGCTATGAAAATGTATTATCAAGCACGAAAACCAGAAAGAAAATTTTGAAAAAAGAGACTCCAGGTATAATTATCATTTGTCCTGAAATCTTGAAAATTATGTATGGAACTCAGATTTAAAGATCCACCTGAGGCATTCCTATGGCAATGGTGACGATATCAGTTACTGGGTTGTCAAGGAATTGAACTGGTCCCAGTGGGCCCATTATCTTTGAAAATATAGGAGTCATGTTCTGGCATACTCTGTATAGTGTCTTCATTATAGTCTATCATCAATAGATTGATAAGATTTTATTAGTTTATTAGATTCGATCCATAAATCGTGGAACATAATGCATTAGATAACGTTTAATGCAATGGTCAGTGAATATATCAGCTCCAAAAATGTGGGAAAATAAGCCTTTGAGAAACAAGTTGAATCAAATCTGGTAAGATGATTTCTTCATCTTTAATTTGGCTCTAGCCACAAGGCAATACTTGAGGAAGACATCCTTCTACTGGTGCTTCTGTAATTGAAAAGGGAGCATCCAAAAGGGGAATTTATTCCCCCACCTGGCTTCTTGGGGATTCTCCATCATGATTATGTAATTTAAAGTGGAGCATCCAAAAGGGGAATTTATTCCCCCACTTGGCTTCTTGGGGATTCTCCATCATGTATTCAAGCTTCTGCTAAAAGAAAATCAGAAACATGAATGAAGTGAATGATAGAAGCAAAAGATTTTGAAAACAATATTCATGATGCAGTGTGCTCTCACATGGAATCCTAGTGATTGTTTCATATCCACTAGAATGAGTGTTCATATTTGAAGGTTTGATGTTTACTGGTAGGAATATCTATCATTGGATGTTGATTTTATAGAAATTGAAGTGTTTTAATGTTAGATATATTTCCTAAATATCATAATAGATATTTCCATGCTAGCTTCTACTCTAGAATCCAAAGTAATGTAATTTAAGACTGTTGAGAAAACAGAAGTTGGAGAGTACTCAACCAATTTTCTTCAATTTAATGATTTCTATTTTTTTTACTCCTAGCCTTGACATTGAACTAGAAAGGGTATTTTACATGAAAATGATGATGGTACATGATAGAGATGACAGTGAAGGTGAGGGTCATATTTATCTTGATTATAGATTCTGGAAATGTTTGAGAACCTAATGAACATGAGTGAGGTCAAACAATTGAGTTCATTCCTATCCATTAACTTCGATAATATTCTCAGAATATGCAATTAGTTAATTTCAATTGGGAAAAGGATGAATTGTGGTTTATTTAGTAGACTTTAGAAAATCTTTTAACATGGTCCCTAGAGATTTGGTATCAACTCTCAGATATAGGCTTCCCAACTGATATGGAAAGTAGCAATTCATGATTTGCATTATAAGGATGAGGCAAAAATCTGAACCAAGGATGGCATCTTGGACTATTTTAGTAGTTTTTATAGGCATATTTGGGCACATCAACCCCAAACTTATATGTCGATAAACTAGGTCTCATCAACCACTAAAAGAGTTGTTTCATACCCTAAAATAACATAGTCATCTGATTACATCATTCCCCAAAATTTCCACTTGAGAAACCATCCAGAAATGGCCTAAACTAAACCATACTAACTGCTCCACTCAAAAAGTGTGATGCCTACAGAGTCGTACACTACCAGGGTGTGATGCATACTGATTAGGCCTCCTATAGGGTGCGATGGGTGAAGATGGACAAATGTTCGAGACAATTTTCTAGGTGTTTGCTTATGGAATCTTCTAGAAACTTCTCCTATGACACTTGCCTCTCTGAATTCGCCCAGAGATGAGTAGGATATCCAAGAAATCTCCAAGTGGAACCAATTGTAACAAGAAGAATGACACTAATCAAACCCCATGGATGAATCACACCCTTGCACACATCTATAAATGGATCCCTCATCTAAGAGATCTAGAGGCTAGAATATTGTGAATTGTAAGGAAGTGTTGATAGTTTGTAATTGAGGGAAGAGCATTGTATTGTTGGTGTGATCTTGCTATTTCATGAGGTGAAGAGGGATTGAAGCTGGGAGGATGATGATGGATTAGACAACTGGGTTGTAATTCTCCCTTCTATTAATAAAGTTCTTCAAGTTTTCTTCCATATGATTGTGCAATTGTAAATGTTATCATTTGTGAATGTTATTATAATAGATCATGATGCTTTTATGGTTCTTTGTTGCTGTACTTGTGCAGGTACTCTCCAAGCAGGTTAAGTACGGGGACGAGTTGCAAGCTATATCAAGGGGGAGAGAGATCAAGCAAGGGATTAAGCGGATGATCCAAGTTCATTCCATTATCTTTCTCTTATCTGTTACACATAGAAGAAATCATTGAATTGCTTTAAACTGTTGTTTCTAGGGCAGCTACCAAACCTAGAGGGCTAGTCATTCGACAAGACACTAGTTTTCCCAGAAACAAATTGGTGACTCTGTTGGGGAACAAATAGATGTTTGTTTGTTGTTATTGTTTGTTTTATAAACTATAGACAGAGCTTGAAGTCGGGTAGGTATCCTTCAAAATTCTCTTGCTTTGCAATTACATAGTAGCTTAATGCTGCTTCAGTCAATCTTTGGTTTAGTTTATGAATTAAACATTTGACTTACAAGCACATCTGCATGCCCTTTTGGTAGCCTAGTAACCTCTCAAGGAATTCTCTATACTTTACTCTTTACTGTCCATCAAAGCTCAGCTTAACTCATTGAAAACAACTGCACATCTCAGCTAAAACCCACTTCAGTTGCGCTCCATGGACCATCGCACTGTCTTCCACTATAACCCAGTATGCATCGCACCTCCCGAGTGTAGTAAGTGCGTTGCATCCCTGTTTCTGTGAGGCCCAGGTGTGATGACTGACTAAACCCTTTTTCCATTCTAGAAATTTGGGGTTTTTGACCTTGTTTTTAGTTTAGTTTAGTTGTTTTGCTGCTTATGAACAATGCCTCCTTACTGAAGCCTACTTGTATCACATAGATCAACCTCCATTAGATTAGGATTAGTAGATGTTTTTTGTGTATTTGTTCATCATTTATAATCCCTTGTCAAAATTTGTTTAAATCGATCTATTGCTTTGGTACAAAAAGTGTCGTAATTGTCGTTTTGTGTCGAAAAGAAAAGCGTCGTGAATTCTTCCTTCCTTTGATACTCGATTGAAATTTTCTTCATGTATTTGGTTTGATTTGTTTTTTTTCGAAGTGTCGGAAGGATTTTTATTCAAAATTGAAAAGTGTCATGAAGTCTTCCTTTCTCTTTTGAAGAAGAAATTGTCAAAAATGTTGTTTTGAGTAAAATATTTCAGATCTTTGCTGCATTTAGTTTTCCTTTTTGGCATTTTTCACATTAAGGAGAATGAAAACAAATACATTCATTTTCATTTAGAATTTTTTAGTTTGTGTGCGAAAAAATGATTTAGGAAAATGCCCTAGTGTGTGCTCTTTGCTCTTTGTTTGAAAGAATTATAATCTTCTTTCCCTAGTAGCTAGGATTTTCATTGCTCAAAATAAAGAAAGATTGTTTATCATTGTAGATTGCATATTAGGAATTTCAAATCATCATCACACAGTGAACCATTGAAAGGAAAACTCTAAGTAAGATCAACTTTAAAATAAATTTCAATGAACCTAACAACGATTTGGAACTTAACGCAACATATCTAAAGGTCTAGGCTAGAGACGTGTTCTGACGTCATTAAAACTAGTGGCTATCGTTTTTATTCAAAGTCAGGTGATTCCTCCTCCTTGATACGATGAGTGCTAGCACAGACTTGTGCTCCCCGTACAGTCACGTATATATTGGGAGACCACAATAGGCTTAAATAAATTATCCATAGGAAGCCGAGTCTGTCGCCTTATTGATTGCAATGCACTAAACACACATTCGAGAAGATGGAATTCCGTACATAAGTCCTCATTAATTTCTCTTTAATTTATCACCAAGGTGTATATTGCGGTTTTGCGACTAGTTTGGTAATCCCTCTGTCTAGATTTTCCAGAGTAGTCACTTTCATTACTTTTTGACTTTTTAAAAGAAAAGGTCCATCTGAGCACTTGTCCTTCCAGGCTTATTAAAAATCAAAGGAGACTAGAGTCATCTTTAACTTTTTCTCGACTCTTAAAAATTGAAAAAGAAAAGTTGTGTCCAAGCATCATTAAAATTAATTAACTGTGAATAACATCCTCAGTTGGTCTTAGGTTGAGACGTATGGCGACAAATCCAGAGTCCATTGATCAAGGAATCCCTTTTGAAGGGAATCCTAGTTGTTTTCCTTCTTGGGGGAATATTGGTGCTCCTTATATGGCCACATTGTCCCTCTCGGGAATTACCATTGGCCTGCTAGTATGGTTGTTTTCAACCTCTATGGTTCAAAATGTCGTGATTTCCCCACAATCGAGTACACCCCAAGTTGATCCTGAAGTTGACACTTTGCCTTCTTCCTCATTTATTTTCCCCTCCCCTTCTTCCTCTTCACTTGGTGAAAGTAGTGATACTAGTAACCAGGTGGCTGAGAAGAAGAAGAAAGGGGAGGAGAAGAAGAAGAAGCCAATTCCGCAAGGGGGCAACCAAGCAACCATTGCTTTGAAGGCATCATCAGGTGAAAATCCGCACATTAAACTTCCCAAACCCAAATTTCCATGGATAATTTGTACGGGAGACCATTTTCATTGAGATTGTCCTTGCTTTCCTCAAATCTTGAAAGAATGGTCTCCTCGTTCACACCATCCCGTGTAATCAATTTCTGGAGATCATGTTGGTAACATGCCATCAACTAATGATAGTAAAGTTCATGGACAGAAGGGAAAGGTCAAAATTCCATGTAGGTTATGTGAAGGTAATCATTCCCTTCACCGTTTTCCTTTTCTGGATGAAGCCAAAAGAGTGTTGGATAACTGTCTTGCCTCACTGCAATGACTTCCATCTAGTTACAAGAAACTTTCCCTGAGTCCTTCTATAGTTGAAAAACCGACTAACTTAAATCAACCGTCGGTTGAAACCAATCTCTCTGAAAGTGAATCTTATGACTCTATACTCGACCAAAGTCAACAGGTCGAGGTAATAGTTGACCCAGTTTCACCTTCAGAAAATCGTACCTTTCCCAAAGAGAGTGGGAATGATACCGTTCAAGTTCTTTATGTTACTTTGGATTCTAACAAACTTGGGGAAAATTCATCTATTCCATCTAGATAGGAGGAAAACCTCCCAGTTCTCGTAACTCAAGGGGTTAATTCCCCCATTTCTTCGATACCCCCTCCATGTAATGTAGTCACTTCCTTTGATTGGAATCGACTAGCAAGATCTCGCCTTCCTTCTTATGTACCTTTCCGGATCATAGTACAAGTTTGTAAAATGATCATGTTTGGCACTATCATAGATGAAGGTCCATCAGTGAGTATCCTTTCCTCAACTATTTGGAAAGCGCTTGGTTCGTCATTGCTTATGCCTGTTACACTTAATTTGTTAGGATTTAACAAAGGAACCAATCGACCGTTAGGGATCCTTCCTAAGTTACCAATCACTTTGGGAGGGAAAACCATTCATATGAACGTGATGATAGCCCCAGGACCTTTAGATTACAATTTACTTCTTGGGTGTGACTATGTTTATAACATGGAAGCTATTGTTTCAACACTCTTCCGAGTGATGCATTTCCTTCATGAAGCCAAGATTGTTACCATTGACCGACTTTCATTTCCTAGTTCAAGCATAGCTCAAATTCAATCATCATCCCTAAATGGTCCATTTACATCAACGATAC
Organism: Pinus taeda; assembly: GCA_000404065.3. Lineage (NCBI taxonomy): Eukaryota > Viridiplantae > Streptophyta > Pinopsida > Pinales > Pinaceae > Pinus > Pinus taeda. The sequence continues at coordinate 11,711 of APFE030460305.1, forward strand.
CACTTCAATCTTCATTCCATCCACGTGCTAACCACGAGTAATCTAGCAAATGTAATGAAGATTGGGGGGCATGCACCTAGTTGTAAAGATGAGTTTCCCTGTAGGTTATGTGATTGTTCTGACACACGATTCACCTTTGTCTATTTTGGATGAAGCCAAAGAGGTGTTTCATCTATTCTGGACGAAACCAAAGAGGTGTTCCATCTTGTTACAAGAGAGTCTCTCTTTCATCATGTTGGGAGCATGCAAACCAACTCAAGCATAGTTCCCCCATGGTTCAAGCTTGTCAAAAAATGAACCCATTTTCAATTTTTAGTTTTGTCATTTCGAGCTTGTGTAAAAATAAAACTGAATCCAAGCATAGTTCCCCCATGGTTCAAGCTTGTCAAAAAATTAACCCACCTTTAAAAATTAGCCTCTGTGATTGCTATTCTATTAGCCTTTTGAACCTTGGCTGTGTACATCTCATCACCACCATCCCTTTGGTCGATCATACGCTTCCACTTGGTTGTTTTACCCTTTTTGAGGAACAATTGTGATGAGTGGTCTTATTAGCCACCCTCTTCATAGAAATTAACATGTTTTTAGAAGTTCCAAAATTCACCGGAACCAGTGGCTACCTTAGACAACACTCGTTCCTCAAAATCGAGTCTCCTTTAAACCCTTTTTAGACTCATTAAATATGAAAAATTTATCAAGCGCCGACCTTTCCAGCTCATTAAAGTGATTGGAAATGTCATCCCCCCTATATGATTTATACTTTTTCGGACCCGAGGGATTATCTTATGAAAAAGTCAAGTGCTTGTCTTTTTTGGCTCGTTAAAGTGATCGGAAAAGTCATCCCTTTTGTATTATTTTATCCTTTTTCGGACTTAAGGGATTATTTTACGAAAAAGAACTTATGGAGTTTTCTTTTTGTCCCTTTTAAAACTCTCTAAACATGAAAAGGATTGAGTTATCCTTGTCGTTCAACTCATTAAAACAATAGCGACAAACTTGTCCATTCTAGACAAGACCGAGTTTCACTATTGCTAGACTTGTTAAAACATAGCGACAGGTTTGCCCGAAGGGAAAATTATAGAACAAGCATATGTTATCCTCCTCAAGCTTGACAAGAATAAAGAGGTCCTGGTTAGCAATGACTAGGGAAAAAGGGAAGAAACTTGAAGAATTTATGGTAACAGGTCGCTCTTGAACATGACACTTTCACTTCATCTCCATTATTGAGTTGGGTTGGGTTATTCCGTTCACCAGTCATCTCACCATTGGTCTTTCATACCATCCATATTTTGGGGTTAATGCTACCAATTCATCTCAGTGTCGTCGACATGTTCAAGAGAATTCATTCAGTTGAGAAACCACCATCTAGTTAATATCTCATCCATTGCAATACCTCCAACCTTCATTTTTTTTCATGACCGCCATTCCTGAACCTTGTGTCGTCAGTTGGTTTTCACCTCCAGAAATAATTTGCTTCATTGTGTGTCATAGATGTGGGATACATCAAGGCCCTCCTATGACGAGTCACTTCTTGTCGACATCAACTCATTATCCAAGAAGTTGACTTAGAAACACACCTTTCAGTGCTTTGAAGCTTGCATACATCAATGGCAAGTTTCTCACTTCCGCGACAGGTTGACATCAATGGCCTTCGACCGAAAGATTTTGTGTGGTGTTCGACATCGGATCATTTATTCACACCACGTGAATTGTACTGTGGTACCTTGAGGGTCATTATCATTATCGGTGATTCCTCTCGCATCTATTAACAACTCACTTATTGGTTGGTAATCAGGTGATGTCTTTCCATGTTCGACTTCAGAACATCTCTTCACGTGGATTGACTTGTACATAGGGCCAAGATTGAACGAGTTTGAAGACCCTGGATCTAGTTTCATCCATCCAAGCTGCGATATATTCAGGGATATAACAACATCAAATGTACAAAGGTGCTGCAAAAATGGTCATCCAAACCATGGATGTTGACTCTACATCTGAAGAATCACTAGTTTGCATTTACAAAAGACTATCTAATCTATGTACATGAAATGAATTTATAAAGCTGAGCATGGGAATGCCTACCTCAACTACACCATGAAATTCATATTATGATGATGTATTGTATTGTAACTTATGCAAGTGACCTTCGAGTTCGAAACTTCGGATCCTCATGATAAAGCATTTCACCCGACATCAATATTTACAACTTCATGCTTTAGGGGGCAACAGTTATAAGCATATTTGGGCACATCAACCCCAAACTTATATGTCGATAAACTAGGGCTCATCAACCCCTAAAAGAGTTGTTTCATACCCTAAAAGAACATAGTCATTTGATTACATCATTGCCCAAAAGTTCCACCTAAGAAACCATCTAGAAATGGCCTAAACTGAACCATACTGACTACTCCACTCGCAAAGCGCGATGCATACTAAGTGGTACATAGCCAGGGTACGATGCATACTTATTAGGCCTTCTATAGGGTGTGATGGGCGAAGATGGACAAATGTCCGAGATAGTTTGCTAGGTGGTTGGTCATGGAATCTTCTATAAACTTCTCCTATGACATTTGCCTCTCTGAATTCGCCCAGAGATGAGTAGAAGATCCAAGAAATCTCCAAGTGGAACCAATTGTAACAAGTGGAATGAAACTAATCAAACTCCATGGATGACTCACACCCTTGCACACATCTATAAATGGATCCCTCATCTAAGAGATCTAGAGGCTGGAATATTGTGAATTGCAAGGAAGTGGTGATAGTTTGTAATTGAGGGAAGAGCATTGTATTATTGGTGTGATCTTGCTATTTCATGAGGTGAACAGGGATTGAAGCTAGGAGGATGATGTTGGATCAGACAACTGGGTTGTAATTCTCCCTTCTATTAATAAAGTTCTTCAAGTTTTCTTCCATATGATTGTGCAATTGTGAATGTTATCATTTGTTCATTATATATCTGATTCTATAATTTTTATGTTGTAATAGATCATGATGCTTTGACGTTCTTTGTTGTTGTACCTATGCAGGTACTCTTCAAGCGGGTTAAGTATGGGGAGGAGTTGCAAGCTTTGTCAAGTGGGAGAGGGATCAAGCAAGGGATTAAACAGAAGATCTAGGTTGGTTCCATTATCTTTCTCTTATCTGTTACACATAGAGGAAATCGTTGAATTGCTTTAAACTGTTGTTTCTAGGGCAGCTACCAAACCTAGAGGGCTAGTCGTTCGACAAGACACTAGCTTTCCTAGAAACAGTAGTGCTATAGGAGTGATGCAAAGGAACATGTTCTTCCCAACATTGTTCTAACTATACATCAACCATCTAGAGAAATGGATCAATGAGTAAGTGAGGAAGGGTGAACATTGCAGTAATAGTAAAATTCTTGTTGTATGCATGTGATTCCATCTTAGTTGCAAGAACACTCTAAAGCTTAATAGAGCACCTCATTGCACTAGAATTTATTTTCTTGGGAGGTCGATATAAATAAACCAAAATTTTTAAATTCATACCCACTTTCACTAGAAGTGATAAAGTTATTGATTCTTTACAGACAAACGGTGGATAATATGCATAGCAAGCACCTCCCATGTAATATTAGCAATGAACTCCTTCATAAAATGAAAAACAAATGGGAGATACAAGGTAAAAAATGGATCAAAAGTTGTGTCATAAAAGAGAGAATACCAATTTCACAAAAAAAGAGATGAAAAGCTTCATAAAAAGCCTCCATAAGAGAACTAAATTGTAGAAAAAGTCATAATACCATATCATCCAGTTCAACCCCGCAATATGCTAGATTGAGATACAAATATATCTAAATTAATTATACCATGGAGATGCAAACATGCATTAGCTCAATTGAAGAAAAACATACGCAAGTTATGGTTGCAGTCCGGGACAACTAGATAGAGGGAATCCAAAGAGGAATGGGACAACATGATCTGTTAGGTTTCTGACTCTTTCATTCTTTACTGTCCTATTAGGACACTTCATGGCTTCTTTCATCAGGTGGGGGAATTAGAGATCAAAGAAAATTTTTTCTCGAATCGAAGGCATATAACCACATCAAAAAAATTCTTGATATTGGAAAGAATCAGTGGGGAAAAGTTATCTCATGAAAACAAAATGGATGACATTATAGGAAGGGCATCAAGGGTGATGCATATAAGGAACAAATTGGTATAGGAGCACTTAACTGGGGTAGATGACCTTCCCCAAGGGGGTTTCCCAAATAAGTAGTCAAATGCTTTTACTTAAAAATACTTAAAAAGGGGTTTTATAGAATTTATTTGCATCCTTAATATAACATAAATACATTCTATTTTCCATACTTCTATAAAGATTTGGACTCAAAAGGTCGTAACTTTTTGTCCCATAGACCAAGCAGTGTTATGGATGTTAATAAAACTTTGATATGTCATTTTCTATTCAATGGTATAGTAAGGGTTCCCTGTATGAAAAGCACATATAGAAAGGCACTCAACAATGAAAGGGCATGGAATTAGATTTTGCTATAACAGTATCTTCCATTAAGGATGACATATAACTAGCCTGGTAGTGGTAGATTAAGGGTGCCAAAAATGAAAAGGGCATGATTGTATGGGAAGAATGTGCAACATGAAAGATGAATGTAGTTCAGTGGTAAAGGAATTGGCAAGGCTACCTGGTATGAAAAGGGGATGTAGCTTAGTAGTGCGTTCAGAGTGTCTAACATAAAATGGGCATATGGAAACTTATTTGTACAATGAGGAAGCCCAACATGAAAAGGGTAGGTATCTAACTCCGTAATACACAGGGGTTCCTAGTATAAAAGGACATGTTCCTAGCCCAACAATACATAAATGTACCAAGGATGAAAAGGGTGTGTAGCTAGCTAAGCCGTATAGGGGGGGAAACAAATATAAAAAGGGAACTTAACTCCTGGTCACGTATAGTAGGGATGCCCAACATGAAAATGGCATGTAATTCTTGGTAGTGGTATAGTAAGGATGCCTAACAGTAAAAGCACAAGTAGATAAATTAGTACTAATAAGGCAGGAGTGTCGGTCACAAAAAGAGCATGTAGGTGAGTAGGCTTAGCAAGGCAAGAACACTCAACAAAGAAAAAGAGCATGTAGGTGAGAGAGAAAAACATGTAACAAAGTGGGAGAGCCACCAATCATTTGGGGGCAGGTCTAGTCTGTCCAATTTTTCAAATTCTTCATCTATATAAAGATAATTAATTTGAACAAATAATTTTATAGCTACATTTGATAGAAAGTTTAGATGTGTAGTTTTTAACCATTGCAGAAACACATACTAGTGATATTAAGAGTTGTTGGCTGTAGAGAATATGTGCAGTGCTTGATTGTAGCTAGAAACACTCATGAGACATGCAAATAGAAAAAGAAATCCCCATGGACAAATTTACCCACCACAGATCTCTTAAGAACTTCAAAAGTCTTGAAAGGGTTAAGGAAAAAAAAATAAAGACTTAGAATTTTTATTTTATTTTTAATATATATGGTTAGAAATATTTAATGTATAAACTTATGAATATATCATAGTACACGAAACTTGATCATGAGGCCTTAATTTTCATTCTTTTCTAGTTTCCTTTCCTATCTTGACACTATTATTTACATTGTTAAACATTTTATACACATAACACGGTAAACACATGTTTTATCCCATGAAACCCTCTAGTCTCGTTACTCATTCTTTTTCCCATTTCTGGTAACACAATGTATAGATAAATTGAAATGAACTGTGAATAAGAATCCCCAATTAATGACAACTTACCATATAAACAGTCAAAATACTGTGCAAATCCTTCTCTAAGCATCCAATAAGACTATCATTAATTGTCTGCACAGTAATGAAATGTTGATTATTATTGCCCAAAATATTTCAAAACTCAAGGCCAAAAATAGTGCAATAGATGAGAATGGAAACACATTTAAAAAATTCGTCAATAGCCCCCCTGATGATGGCAATGTCTTTAATATCAATCGTGACATGAGAAAGGGTGTCCAGAGGATGAGTTACTCCTGGAGGACCTCTAAGCATTTTGTTGTCTTTCATCCATAGGAACATAACCATAAATTGGAAAAGATCCAAAACTGTACACTAAACCACAAAGATCACACCCCATAATGGCTACGAAATTCTTGTTACATTCCTTATGGGTAAGTTTCTATCACTATATCAGTTAATATGTGGTATAGAGGGCATGGATTAAGGCTGACAATTTTTTTTGGTAAATTCCAATAATAGGGACATGACAGATATGTAGTCTCCTATGCAGTGATGTATTTTAAGATTGACATTGTCCTCAGATTTTGGTGATTTTTAATTCAAAACATGTATTTTCCATAAAGACGAGGACAGGTCCAGAAGTGGGGCAGTAGCCGACACGACTGTATACCTCTCAACAAAATCAAAACTCTGGGTGTAGGAAATACTGAGCTCTAGCACTATAACATGATTATCTATATCAATTTTTTTTCCAGAGCCATTGTTGATACCATTTTTTCTATATCTTTTGCATCCATAGATAAATGATAATATAAATTCGTCATTCCAAATCAAACTTTACATTAAGTTTATTAAAAAATTACATCCAAAAAATCTATAACAATTGTAGTTTTCTATAATTTGACGAAGATGAAAGAGACAAATATATAGCACACATAGATTATAACAAAACTCCACTTCATCAAGGATGTTGCAGTAGAAACTTGTATCATATATGATCATATTTTGGCAAAGGATGCGGTCAAGGGATTGGTCGGATTTTAAGCACAGTGATGGTCCACCTATGCCAGATGGAAAAATAGGCTTCAGAAGTGGGGGTTACATTAAAAATGCTATTCTTTAATGGAAAAGATTGTCACATTTTTGTCTCTAATGTTGTATATTTTATTGTCCTCCACTACCTCTTTCTAGAAATAGATTTGAATCAATAGAAAGGAGGAATATATTTTGGTTATCAAGAGAAATATTTTTCCATCATAGTACACATAGGGCTAATAGAATGGGAACATGAGAAACTAGTAAATATGGTAAATATTTTTTTGAAATCTATTAATGACATCCATGGATTTACACTCATAATGCATCTAACTAAATTCTCAAGCTTGGAAACCTTCTCCTGCAAGAGACCAATGCAAGGATCACTTTTAACTTAAACATGTTCTCACTTATGTTCTAGTATGATGTCCATCTTTGTTTTCACTTCCGCAAAATTTTTATGCGTATGACTACACTAATCATGTGAATGCTACAAAGGAGTCCCGAAAAAAGGTTGCTCCAACCAAGGTTTGGTCTCCGAGAAGATACATGCTTAGCGATGATTATTCTAAAGAAGAACTATTTAATGTTCTTTGCAAGATGGACAAGAAATCTCCTATGCTCAATTGTTTTCCTTTTGAATTTCCCAAAATGATGTGGAATGTTGTTGGAGATGACCTATTAATGATGGTAGGGAGATCTTCCATTCTGGAAGGATGGTTGGCCTTTATAATTAAGCCTTGATCAAGTTGATCCCTAGGAATTTGGCAAAGGATGACAATGGCAGCAGGTGGATTATCGTTCTGTTGAATGTATCTTACAAGATTTTAGCATAGACACTTGTCTTTGAGGGCCCATAAGGTAGCTACATATATTGTTTGGTTTGAGAAGATCAGATTCATTCATGACATATTCAATTTGGTTATTATCATCACAGTATGGGAATCTACAGAGTTGGATAGAGAAACTGGGCAAGAAATGTTGTTGCAAATATTGATTATGATAAATCCTACAACAAGTAGATTGGAAATTTATCCTCCATATGCTGACATGTTTTATGTTTGGAAACAAATTTGTTTAAATGGTCAAATTTCTTTCCAATAATGTGTCAAACAATATTTTTGTGAATAGGAAACCATTGAACAAGATTTTATTACACAAGTTAACTAGACAAGGTTGTGACTTAGCTCCCTATTTACACATCTTTGCAGCTCATACACTAGAATTTCTCCTGGTTGCCATCAAAGCTCAAGATAAAGTTCATGGAATTCTCATCCGGGATAGAACTGAAGTGATCAGTAGTCACTTTTAAAATGAGTTCCTTCTCTATTATAGCTTGATATAGAGTCATTCAACAATTCCTTTGAGTGTTTGGATATCATTTGCAAAGTATCTAGAGCCGTGGTGAGTGAGGCTAATTCAAAATTCTAGTTTATTGTTCCTAATACTTTTCCCTACTGCCTCGACCATGCTTGGAAAACATTTTAACTATTATGCAGTCTCTAAGAATCCCCTTGGTAGTTAATGTCAGATTTTGGAATATATTAAGTCAGGAAATCATCAAGGAAGGCTGAGGTTATTAGGATTATTATTAGAAGAATAGAACAGAGTATTCTAATTACTTCATCAAGAGATTGATTCTTAAAACAAAATTTTGTACAAGAATGTTATTTAGTTCCTCTGCCATTTATTATCTCAAGGTTTCTTTTACTTGTTGTATTTATATTGCTGATACTCATGTTTCAAAGTTCTAAACATTCTTAATATATTTCCTTGTTCAAAGAGAAAATTCAACCAGCTATGTAATTATGAACTACTAAATCTTCATGGTTTATTCAGATTTTCCTGATGTTTATTTACCCCTGAATTAACATTTTTAGATTGTTAAAAGTCACACATGTGCAACGATTAACAAACTTTATTTTTATCTAGAGTGCAACTCCTATGCCTATTTCTATGACACAAGTAACATTGACCACCCTTGTACCTATTTCTATAGCACTAGTAAGAACAACGTAAATGTTGAAACGAGAACTATAATCTCAAAATGGGAAATCTAGCCAAAAAACTCCAAAAAAACATGAAAAATAATCCAAAAAATGAAAAGTGTGTATTCTCGAACGATGCTCTTTTCTAGGGTTAATTTTCAACATATTTAAAAAATGACATTAAAACCAATTTTTTGTTGTAGCGAAAACTAGCTTGTTTTGTGCAAAATAAAGGAAAAAAACACACTAATGTTTTTGGTAGAATAACATTTTTCTTTCTGAGGTATAATTTCAACATTTTTTAGTAATGACGATAAAGATAAAAGAAGGGGATCCGAAACACATGAAAATTCCATCCGTTTTCATCTATGTTCTTAAACATATAATAACATGAGACTAAAGATTGCTAAAATTCTACTTGTTTTCAACCATAACATTAAAGATTAAAAAAAAAGGAAAATTTTCAACCATAGAATTAAAAAGCTCTAAGTTTTGAACACATTTAAACCATGACATTATGAACAAATTACATGACTAAATTAATCGAAATGTCAATACTTGTAGATTGAATGAAATATAAATTATATCTATAAGTTATTGTTGTATTTTGGATATTCTAAACAATAAAAATCATCATAATTAAAACATATAATCCAGCAAACATAAAAATGTCTCATAACTTCATTTAACATCATATGGAAATGATTTATTTTATTTCAAGATATGATGGAAACATCAATTATATAAGTTGCCTTAACAATTATTCAAAATCACTCATATATTCTTGCACACCATCATAATTCACATATTCAGATGAATGACTGGATGCAGATGAAGATGTTCAATATTTTTCTCTTCCATTAGCTAGTGCCCCAGCTGAGGCCACATGCATGCCCACCATTTCAGGTTTCAAAATTCTTCTAGATCTACATCTGGGTTTAGCTGATCCGAACTTAAACAAGAACTCTACAACTTACAAATATAATCATAAACACAGAGATGCAGTAGAAAAACACTTCATTTAATTAATAGAAAAATATTGAACTACGTTTACAAACAAAATGGAAATAAGATAGCTCGGGCGATGGTAGCTTATCTCTAAGAAAAGATGTGGCAGCTACATGCCTCTGAACTGAGTTACAATGAGGCTCAAGGTAAATTTTATTATTGAACAATAAGGGAAAACCCTAAACAACCAAAACCTTGACCCGACGACATGTAACACCAAGAGTTTATGGGCCCCATTGGGGTTAGTTGGGAAGCCAACTTCTCGGGGTCATAACTTGGTCATATTATCTTCGTTTGACGTGTATGATACTCATTGGAAATATATCTCCAAGGACTACAACTACTGACATGTTTTCCATAGCATGGGGTGGATGCATTTTTCCAAAAAATGTCATTTAGCGCGTCAAAATGTCTCTGGAAATTCAGGACCCGAAAAAATGGCAAAAATAGTAAATTGTGCTATAATTAAGGAAACTTAAAAACTGAAAGAAACAATGGTGAGGGTAGAAGTGGAATAGGCGAGTGGCCACCAATATCCACCTGAATCAATCCTCCCCCCTCAAGAAGCAATGGTCCTCATTGCATTGAGTGCCTCCATGAGATGAGGAAACATCTGCTGAACTTGGTCCCTAGTGAGCCATTTGCCTTATTGAAGGAGTTGACATGCTTTGACAAATTGATATAGTTGTATCCACTATTGCCAAGTGTTCTTGATTTGCGTGCCCATGATATGATCAGTTGTGGCCTATTCCATGAAGTCTGGGTTGAGCTCTATTGGTGTGAGTTGTTCTGCAATGTCATATGTGTCCACTAATGGTGGAAAGTATGGCTGAAGGCGATCAACATTGAATACTGGGTGCAGATCAAGGAACAATGGGATGTTGAGCTCAAAGGCATTATCACCGATGGCCTTGGTGATGGTTTATGGCCCATATTGGAGCGGGTGAAGCTTGTAGTGGGGTCCAGCAAGGTGCTCCTTCTGCAAATGTAGCCAAAATTTGTCACTCACCTGGAACTTATTGGGTACTCGATGTTGATCATGGTGTTGATTGTGCTTAGCATTAGCTCTGTCCAATATATCATGGACCTATTGGCGGATGTGTTGAATTCACTCAAGGAAGTTGTTAGCCCTTTCAACTTCGGACTACATGTGAGTTGAATCTACCTGAGTGGCTGCGAATGGTATGACCACATTAATGGGGCATAATGGCTAAAATCCATGCCCTACCTAAAAGGAGCTATGGGTTGTTGAGCTGTGTTGGACATACGAGAGAATTTCATCCCATGTGCATGGATGATTTGAGTTGTAAATGTGCCGAATGTGTACGATCATCTTGTTGACAACCTCTGTTTGGCCATCAGTTTGGGGATGGAAATCCGTGGACTTAGAAAGTTTTGTATCCAACATCAACCAGAGACTTGACCAAAATGCACTAAGGAATCTACTGCTTTGATATGAGATAATGGACTCTGCAATCCCAAAGCGTAATCACACTCACTTAAAGAAGAGCTTAGCAGTGGCCTCTACTATGATAATCTTCTTGTAGGCAGCCATGATGGCCATCTCAGAGAACTTGTCGACGACCACGAAAAAGCAATTGTTGTCATGCTTAGTAGAAGGAAGGCTCGACATATAATCCATGGATATAGACTCCCAAGGCTGACTAGGAGTAGGTAAAGGAGTATACAGGCCTTGCTTATTGATGGTTCGTTTCGAAATGGTGCATGCCATGCAGGATCTAATGTACTTCCCAACATCCGAATGAAGTTTCGACCAATAAAAATACTTCTACAACACTGTCACTATTGTCTCTACTCCGAAATGTTCAGTGACTCGACTGTAGTGCATCTCCCAAATCATCTTGGCACGCTCACTTAAAGGAACATAGATGTGTCCCACGTGGCATAACAATGCATCCTCAAGGTGAAAATTTGGAACTTGCTTCCCTTCCAGGAGTGTCTGGTATATGCTACCGAATTCTGGATTGCTCTTGTAAAGATGTGGTCACTCCGATGTCTCATTCCCTCAGGAGTTGAGCACAATAATTAGCACCATGAATGGTGGTCGGTTGAGGAAATCAATGACATTATTCATACTTCCCTTCTTATACTTAATGTTCAAATGGAATTGTTGCAGATAGGTGGACCATTTTTGATGGCTATCATTCTGCAACTTCCCTTGTGTCTATATTAACTATAGAGGCTGATGGGCTATGTGGATGAATGTCTCCTTCCCCAGAATGTAATGCTTCCATTGACAGTAGACCAACACAATGGAATACATTTCTTTGTCGTAAGTGTGGTACTTTCAGAATGTGTCTGAAAGTGTCTCACTGTGGTAAGCCACTGGATGCCCATGCTAAGTAAGAACTACACCAATAGCATAGTCAGAGCCATTTGTCTCAATATCTTTTTTTTTTGTGAACTGGGTTATTTTATTATCTACAGGAAAACATAAGTACAAAACAGAGGATCCTCAATCTGCCCCGAAGGGAAACCAGATCTGTTGGATCCTAAACCACCAAACACCATCACGCTCTCAACTGTACGCTGTTCAGTTTGAAAAGAGCTACTGAACATAACAAAGAAAGCACCAACCTACGACAGTATTCATAACAAACACAAGCCCTTCTGCCGCAGTGGAAGCCAGAAGGGGACATCGACACAAACATATCTTCATCCTCAATAGAGCTAACTAAAAGAAACACCTTTAAACTACTACCTCAAGGGCGACCCAACAGAAACGCAAAAGAACAGGGCACCGTCAGGCACAGGTAAAAGAGGAAAACCCGTAAAAAACACTGCTATGAATTCCATCAGTCTATATTGATATTAATGCGCTCCTTCCTCTGATCCATCAGCATAGCCTTGATATCTATGAGGAGCTCATTCTGTTGCTTAACCAACATCTCCGCATTTGCCGCCTCTTTCTTTGCCGCCGCCGTGTCCTGAGCCATCTCCACCATTTCTGCAGCCACTTGTTCCATGGCCTTTGCCAGGAGGTGCTTCAAAACCCAGAAGATGTGGAGAGCCCGATGATACAGGGAAAGCCTCCCCTGAGTGTGCCCCGGATCTGGTAATTGAAGGGACCACTCATACATTTCGGGGATGGAAGGCTCCTCCAGCACTTTCTCCTCCATAGCGTTCATAATGTTCCTAATGCGAGCATTTGAATCTAGATTGAATGCCTGTTCTGCCTCATTCACTGTCTCTCTAAGAGAGCTGTTTCTTCGATTGTACCTTTTCTGTCTGCGACTGCTCTCTACTTTGCTCGTGGTCTGTTTGGGCCGACCGTGTCTTTTCTTCGTCTGCTGGTTTCCTTCATCCTCTTCCTTAACTCGTTGCTTACTTCTACTGCTCTGTCCAGTTTCAACATTCTTGCCACAGGGTACTTTTACCCGCCTTCCCCCCTTATCCTCCGTGCTTTCCATTGTAATTTTGGTTATGACTCCATCATCCTGCCTTCCTTCTGTTGTCACCTTTCCCTTTTGGGCTTCTTTAGCTTGAGACTTCCTCATATTCACTTTCTGAAGACAATTACTCGGGCCTCTTCTCCAGAGCTTCGCTTCACTCGTCACCTTCCTCTGGTTGTTTTTACAGGGCCTGCTACCTCCTTTCTTCCTTATACCTTCTCTTTCTCCTTTGCTCAAATGATGCATGGACTCCCGCTTACACTTGTCTCTATTACCCACAATGCTTTCTTTGGGTTTGTGAATCACTTTTTGGTTTGGGACTTGCACCTGACTTACTACACTTTCATTTATTATTACTGCTGGGGTGTACAGGACGCCGCCCTTCTGTCCTTTCCGAATGACCTCCTGGTGATATTTTGAACTCCCTCTCCCACTCCGCTAAGGGGAGTACTTATGCCTGGTTCGCTTCATCATTATCCTTTCGAATGAGCTGATTTAGCTCGTCCCATCGTGCCAGCTCTTCCTGATTGGTCCAGCTGTCGTCAATAGGTGCCCTGCGTTCGTTGCTCCCCCAGTTTGCTAAGCAGTCAGCTGGTTTATTTCCTTCTCGTCGGACATGCGACGTGAGAGTGAAATCAATGCCAGTTAGCATATCTCATATTTCTCGAACTGTGCTAGCACTACACCAACTTTTTACCACTTTTTCCAAACTTTTCCCTTGGATTAATTGCCTGATTGCGTTGATTACCAAGGTGGAGTCGCCTTCAATTTCCAGCTTATTGTATCCGTTTCTTTGGGCAATTTTGAGGCCTTGGTGAACTGCCATGAACTCAGCCTCGTTGTTGGACATTGTTCCGCCATGCTCTGCGTAGATCCACTGAGTCTCTCCTTCTGTATTTCTGAAAATTCCCCCAAAACCCACTGGACCTGGATTTCCTTTTGCGGCACCATCATAGTTTAGTTTGATAAAACCTTCCGGCGGTTTTCTGAACACTGCACAACTTTGATTTGCTAATTGATAATTTTGTTTAGAGCCTTGTTGGTATATCATCCCCTGATCTACGTTAATCTTCTTAAGGATTTCTATCTCGTTGTCTGTGGTTTTCCAGTCTTCGTCTGCCCAGATCTCCGCTAGGATGGTCTCCTTGATTTGCTTTAATGTTCTCTTCCATATTTCCTCCTGGCCAGAGGCCTTCCCTTTGAAAATGCGGCTATTGCGTTCCTTCCACAGATTCCAGATATTGAAGCCTGCTGCGATGCTCCAGGCCCTTCTGACTATTCTACTTTGGTATTCTCCTTCCCCCCATTCGCTAAGAGTTTGGAAAATATCCGGCTGGTTTCTGACAGTTGTAGCGAAGAGGCTTTCCGTTTGCTTCCACTGAAATTGAGCCACACTGCATCCGTTAAGTAGGTGTTCCTGGTTTTCTTCTTCCAAATTACAGAGGCAGCATCTCGCTGGGCCAAAGAAGCCTCTTTTTTGAATTCTATCCCATGTTAGGATTCGTTTCCTTCCCACCAGCCAGGCGAATATCTTGATCTTCGGCCACCACTTTGTTTTCCAGATTTTTTGCCAGTTGTGTTCTTCTTCTCCTGGGTCGCTTTGGGTTTTTAGATCATAGGCTTCATGAATTGTGAATATCCCCTTTGTTTCTCTACCCCAGCGGAGGATGTCTCTGCCTTCCCACTTTTTTATTTTTCTTGAATCCATTTCCTTCTTGTACAGTGTTTTTTGTTCTTTTGATGCACTCCTATACCATTCCTCGAGGGGTTTCCAATCCCTCCATTCCTCATTCTCCGGTGTGGCGTTCCAATAATATTTAACCTTCAAGAGGCCTTTCTCATCACCTGCTCTGTGAATTTCCTGTATGCCTGGTCTATTCATCATTTTACCTCGTTGTTGCCAATCTTCATCCCAAAACCTGGCTACCTGGCCTCCGTGTATTTCCCAAAAAATATGTTGATCAACTAAGTCTCTACCTTGGATGGATAGGTTCCAGATATCCGAGCCCCGGGGAGTACTTTGATCCCTAAGAATTTCCTCCGGAGATAAAGGCATGTTGTATTTGACAGTCCAGATTTCTTTCCATAAGTCCGGGCCTCCTTGCATCCATCTCCATCTTAATTTAGCAGCCATGACTTGATTTAGGGTCCAGGGATCTCTGAGCCCTAAGCCGCCTTTTTCTTTGGGCTTGGTTATACTCTTCCACGAGTAGAGGGCCCATTTCTTCTGTTGCTTTGGCCCTCCCCATAGAAACTTCCTGTAAATTTCAACTAGTTTATTGCAAATTCCTTTAGGGGTAGCCATGACTGATAAAGGATATATCGGAATTGCTTGAATGGTGGCTTTGAGAAGCACCACCCTGGATGCCATGTTCAGCGCCCGGAAGGTCCAGTTATTCAACCTTTTCATGATCTTTTCTATGATATATTGCCAATTACTTAATTTAAGAGATGATGTGTCCAACATTACTCCTAGATATTTGGTAGGGAGAACACCTAACCTGTATCCCATGACCCTGGTTAGATGCTTCTTAACCGGTTCCGCTATGTTGAAGAAAAAAGTTCTGGATTTGTCATTATTTACTTCCATCCCAGAACCTTCCATAAAGATCTCTAAAATTTTCTTGATTCTTTTGACTTCCTGCAGGGTGGCTTTGCAGTATATCATTATGTCATCTACAAATTGTTGATGAGTGACGATGGTTCTATGCCCCCATAATTTAAGACCTTGGATCTTCCCATCTCTTGCTTCTTTTTTAAAATATCTACCTAATCTTTCAGTTGCAATTATAAAGAGAAAGGGAGATAAAGGATCCCCTTGCCTGAGTCCTCTTGAGGCATTGAAAGTTGTTGTTGGTGCTCCATTCAGCAAGATTGAAAAATTTGGGGTCGAGATCATACTCATGATCCAGCTTACCCATCGATCACAGAAGCCAAAAGCTTTGAGTATGCTTTCTAGGAACTTCCAGCTTAGCTTGTCTTAGGCTTTTGATAGGTCAAGTTTAATTAGCATGCCCTTCTCTTTTTTAGATTTCAGAGTATGAAGGACTTCCTGGGCTACCACGAGCCCATCCAGTATCTGTCTTCCTTCAACAAAACCTGTCTGTTCGGGGGAAATTATACTTGGTAGGATCAGTTTTAATCTTTGTGCCATAATTGAAGCTACAATCTTATCGATGACAATACACAGGGCTATCGGACGGAAGCCATCTGCATGATCAGCCTGATTAGTTTTAGGGATCAGGGTTAAGAGGGTTGAGTTTATTCCTGGCCATGTTCTTTGGTTTATTCTGGCTTCTTCAACAACTTCCAAAACATCTGAAGCTAGGAAATTCCACCCTGCTTGGAAGAATTCAACAGTGAAACCATCTGGGCCAGGGGCTTTGTTTCTTTTCATGTTTCTAACTATGTCCTCCAGTTCTTCCCTGGTGATTTTTCTCATAAGAGCCAAGTTCTGATCTCTTGTTATTAAATTTGGAATTTCTCCTCCTATCTTGTCTATGGCTTATGTTCTGTCCATATGTGGCTCCGTCATTATGGCTTTGAAATGATTTACCAAGACTGTCTCCATTTCTTCATGTTGGACGACCCGTTGTCCTTCTTCGCTTTTTATAGAGAAAATTCTGTTTCTTTGTCTTTGTTGAACCATTGCTTTATGGAAAAATTTAGTGTTCTTTTCTCCTTCTCTGAGCCATTGGACCCTAGATTTTTGTCTCCATAAAATTTCTTCTTGTTTCCTTCTTTCTTCTAACTGGGTTAGCACTCTGCCTTCTTCTTGAGATTTCTCCTCCTCTATTCCTTCCATGATATCCAGCTGTTGTAGTTCTTCCATTCTCTGTTCTAATCTCTTTTTATCTTCCATGATATTCCCGAATTCTTCCTTATTCCATTTCTTTATCTTATTCTTCATTTCCTTCAACTTGAGTTGGAAAGTATGCATCTTATTTTTCCCCCTTTGCTCGCTCGCTCGCCACCATTCTTCAAGCTTTTCCATTAATCCTTCATTTCTCAGCCAGAAGGCTTCGAACCTGAAGGGCTTGTTTGGGGGACTTTGTTTTAAATCTATCTCTAGTTTAACTGGCCAATGATCCGATCCTGCTACCGGGAGAATGGTAGCCTCTATAAAAACATCCTTTAGCATTATTTGTTCTGATATTAAAAATCTATCCAGTCGAGAGGCAATTTGGTTCCCGCCTCCTCTCCGATTGTTCCAAGTGTGGTTGCCATTGATGGTTTGAATATCAATCAGGTGATGATCCCTTATGAGGTCTCCAAACTGCTCCATGACCTTATCTGGTCTTCTGTTTCCTCCTCTTTTTTCATCAAGTCCTTTTATCATATTAAAATCTCCACCGACTATCCATTGTTTTCCCGGGATGATGCCGCGCAAGGTTTTTAGGTTTTGCAAGAAAATTTCCTTTTCGTTTTGTATATGAGGACCATACACCCCTGTTATAACAACCTCTTCTTTAGTGCCAACTATACTTGCTATCCCAGATAATATTCTTGGGAAACTCATCCAGTTACTGAAGTGAATTTCATCTGGGTTCCAGATAAGAACTAATCCACCAGCGCTTCCAATAGCATCTAGTCCCATTATTTCGTAGCTGCTCCTGTTTTTGTTCAGAATTTCTCTCATTTTCTCTGTACTTATTTTTGTTTCCTGAATTATCATTACACTAGGTTTCTCCTTTTACAGTCGTTCATTCAAATACCTCTGTTTGCCTCTGCTATTGAGGCCTCGTATATTCCAGGTTGTAATAATCATCGTAACAATTTTGGGGGTGATTGAAAGACCTCTGACAGAGGAATCACTCTTCCAGAGTTGACAAGCGTTTCACCCACTTCTTGGATCATTTCCCCCAAGGTTTTTCTCCCTCTTTTTTTACCTCCCTTGCCAGTGCTGCTCGCTCCTATGCTCTGCGTTTCCTAATTCTCCGGTTGTTGATTTTACTTCTCTTCCGGTAGTCTTTTCTTTGCTTTGTAACTTTGAAATGCTTCTTTGTATTTTTGTTTTTGTTCTTCAGGGATGAATCTTTCATCAAGTCTTTTCCATTCCTGAAGAAGTCTCGCCATGACTTGTTCTTCCTCCTCTCCTTTTGGCTTCATTGGATCTATTTCCATGTTTCCTTGGTCCTCTTGGGTGGCATTTGTGGTCACATCCCTCTGGTCGTTGTCCCTGTTCGCTGTCTCCTTGTTCGGTTTTTCCGTTATGATCTCTATCCCTTCCATTTCTTCTTCTTTGCTTTCCATTACCTCCTGCTCTTCTACCTGTAAGGCGTTGAACATGTTCTGAGATTCTGTTTTCTTGGCTTCTTTCGAGTTACCCTTTTGCATTTGTTTATTTCCTTTACCTCTTCTTCTTGGAACTTCTCTGAAATCCGTTCTTTCTTCCTCTGTTCTCTTTGTATTATTGTTGCTGTTACGATCTGCTTCCTTTTCCTTCTCAGCTAGCGTACTGGGGCATTCTTTAAACAGATGACCATACTCATGGCATCTACGGCAGTGGAATGGTATATGTTTATAGTCTATTGGTTGATGCCATAGTTCATCATGATATTCCAGTTCAATCGTGTCCGAGAGAGGTTCTGTGATATTCATGTAAGCACAGATTCTGGCATAGGAGTTGAACTTCCCTCTCTTTGTTGTTTCCACAAATTTCACAAAGGAACCTATAGTATTTCCTATGCCTTTCAAGATGTTTGGTTCCCAGAATTCAGATGGCAAACCAAAGAGTCTGATCCAAATCGGAGCAGCTAACATTCTTTCCTTCTCTGGGTTGTAACAGTCAACCCATTCTCTCATGAACAAGCCAGCATTGTTCATGAAATAAGGTCCTTCCTCGAAGACTCTTCTTTTATCTTCTAGGTTAGAGAATATTACAGTGAAGAACCCCTTTGCTCCTAGCTTGACATCCACATGTCCTTTTGGTTTCCACCTCTGATAGATCCATCTCATGAGATCCTTTTCAGCAGGCCAGTATCCTATAAACTTACATATCAATGCACAGTCACGCATATGGCTTCTGTAATTTTCTAGTTTATTAGGAGGTATTACAAACCTGGGTCTGCTCGAGGTCCTTGGAAGGAACTTGCTTTGGAATCCTGATCTCCTTTGCATTCCCGCTTCTGAAGTTTCTCCTTCAGTTGATTGGCCCTCTGCACTCTGTTTCTCCTTCCTGTTTTCCCCCGTTACGGCTGCTTTGAAGAAGGGGATCTCTCCCCCCCCGTTCTCTGACTCCATACCGACCCCACCCAGCGCCCTTCCTTGTGGAGCAGACGCCAAACCCGCTAACAAGCACGCAAATTTTGCAGGTTGCAACAAAACCCTAGTTAGTTTCACGTGATCGCCTGAAACCCTTCCCCCTACGCTGTCGCTCCCCTTCCCCTTAGGGCTCTTTTTTCAAAATTATATGATTATGATAACATCATAAAATCGCCATCTGTCTCAATATCAAATGGTTGTTCCAGGTTTGATAATGTGAGAACTGGTTCAAAACAGGGGAAATTATTCAACTTGGAGAACACTCCATATTGGGTTTCCAACCAAAGAAATTTTCTTTCACTTTGCCCTTTGTGACTTGACTTAAAGGCCTAGTGATATGAGAGAACGATAACATGAATCTACAATAGAAATTGGCAAGACTCAAAAAGTCATGGAGCTCTATTAGAGTGGTTGGGACTGGCGAATACTGAATGACTTGTATCTTGGATGGGTCAACATGTACACCCTGCCCATCAATGATGTACCCTAGATATTGAACCTGGGTCAGGCCAAAGGTGCATTTCTCCAAGTTAGCACATAGCTTGTGTTGTCGAAGGGTTTGAAGGACCCACTGAATATGCTGGAGGTGCTCTTCCCAACTCTGGTTGAAGATCAAGATGTCATATAAATACATCTCCATAAATGCATTGGTGAAGGGTTGCAAGATGTCGTCCATAAATCTCATGAAGATTGCATTAATTCGAACGACATGACCAACCATTCAAAAAGGACCTCCTAGGATTTGAAGATAGTCTTCCACACATCGGACAATTTGATGGGAACCTAGTGATAACCTGACTTCAAGTCAATCTTGTTGAAATATTTTCCCCCCTTCATCTGGTCTAGAAGGTCACCAATTCACAAGATTGGATACCTATAATGAACAGTGATCTTGTTCAACACCCGATAGTCAATATAGAGCATCCAGGTCCCATCCTTCTTCTGTATCAATATGATTGGGCTCCCACAGGGTGATGAGCTTGGCTTGATGTTCCCTTTCTGCAGTAGCTCCTGAATTCGCCTCTTGATCTCATCATTCTCCAGAATAGAGCATCGATAGATCAGTCCATTGGGTAGCGGCGTACTCGAGGTCAGATTGATGGAGTGCTTAACCTGACAGTGTAGAGGTACCCTTGTGGAGGAGGAAAAAATATCCCTGTACTCCTCCACAACCTTGTCCATCTACTACTGCTGTGCATATGAGCCCTACCTCAAATCCATGGCCACAACCTTCTTCTTTCCTTGGCGTAGAATCATAAGAAAAACAAATTTCCTGGTCTAGAAAATGATATTAATGCATTGCTTTGAAGTAATCAAAGAGATGGCAGTAGGTGGGGTTACCTCTCGTATCCTATAAAACTTATGAGCCAGAGTAATAATCATAGAATGAGGTCTCGAATCATATACAACATGTCACTTCCACAAGTATGGTTGTCCAAAAAATACATCGGAGACTTCAAGAGAAGCAACGTCACACAATACCTCATCCATGAAGGATTTGATTTGGTAGGGAAGGTGACACTGCTGGCTGACGTGAAGATATCATCCTTAGTGAAGCCACCCGATGGTGCACGAATGTGGATGTGATGTAGTCTTTAGGACCAGACGCTTCATGATATCTATTGAAATGGGGTTCTTTTGGCTCTTGCCATCGATAATGAACTATAGCAGGCTCAATTTTATGGATCTTTGTGGTGGGCACTGTGGCAATAGGATTCGCATCAATGATATCCTTTCCTTTGTTAGTTCCCTTATCGAGTTATAATTCAGAGTCAAGACCTCCCTCTGATTCAGAAGCCTTCATCTCGACCACCAGTGACTACTTCGCCCAACTCTCACTTCTATTGTGAGTGGAGCTCTTATGGAAGTCACACGATTTTCCTGTGTCCTTCTTCATCTTCATGGTGTTGTTCTTTTCTTGTGACATCAATAGGTTGTCCTAGGTAGCCCCACATTGGCTTGGTCCTTTGTTTTGTGGTTTGGGGGCACCTTTTCCTTGCTTTGGACTTGTAGATCCAAAGTCTTGCTTCTTCTGTTTAAACATTTGCTCAATCTTTAGAGCGTACCGATACACTTGTTGAGTGAGGAGATGTCCAGGAACTCCATCTCATCTTGAGTGTACTTTTGTAGACAACCGCAGTACTTGAGCACAAAATTTCACTCAGTATCCTTGATACCCAACTTCGTATGAAAGGTATGGAAAGTATTTGTGAAATCTGGCACATATTGGTACCTTCCATGTCATAGCGTGTTACACTTTATGTATTTATCTTCATCGCTCCCGACAGGGTAATACTATTCCTTGATGGTGTCTTGGAAATAATTCCAAGTGGGTGCAGCTGAAAATATTGAGGGTTCACTCTCGTCCTTTTGTTCACAGTAGGTTTCCCACCAGTCCTAGACATGTGGGGTAGCTTTGAGAAGTGCAAATTTTTTTTTCTCGATTGGAAAAATTATGAACTGAAAAATATATTTCATATATATTTAACCATTTATCTATGACATCTGCATCTATCAGGCCTCCAAATATGGGAATATGGAAGTTAACTTATACCTTAAATGGAGTAGTGCCTTTATAGTGGCTGTTGGATGAAGATGCATTGCATGTGGGTAGCCGTTGAAGGATTTGGGAAATGTTATCCATCATCACATCCCTTTGACGCTTGAGGGCTTCCTCGAGCAAAATTTTATAAGGATCTTCTACCCCCTCATCCTTATTTTCATTCGCCATGGAAGATCATCAGGTTTTACAAGGCTGATCCTACAATGGTTCAACCATATTGAGCCCTAACTCCTTATACCCTGACCTCGTTGGGGACATGAAAAAAAAAAAATAGAGAAAGAGAAGACTGCTCTGATACCACTGATATGTACTTAAACATGAACACTACAACTTATAGATATAATTATAAACACTGAGATGCAGCAGAAAAACACTTAATTTCATTAATAGAAAAATATTGACTATGCTTACAAACAAAATGGAAATAAGATAACTTGGGCGATGGTAGCTTATCTCTAAGAAGAGATGTGGCAGCTACATGCCTCTAAAATGAGTTACAATGAGGCTTAAGGGCCTTTTTATTGTTGAAAAATAAGAGAAAACCCTAAACAACCAAAACCCTAACCCAAGGAGATGTAACACGAAGACTTTATGGGCTTGTCGGGGTTAGTTGGGCAGCCAACTCCCTTGGGTCGTAACTCGGTCATATTATCTTTGTTTGACACATATGATACCTCCTTGGAAATATCTCTTCGAGGAATATAAATATTGATTCCCTTTGAATGATATTTGCTAAAAAAATGGTTTAGGGCCTCAAAACGACTCCGGAAGTTAAGCACCTAAAAAACTGCCAAAAATAGTAAATTGTGCTACAATTAAGGAAACTGGAAAACTAAAGGAAACAATGGTGAGGGTCTAAGTGGAATAGGTGGGTGGCCACCAATATCCACCTGGATCATTAGAAAACTCCCATCTCATTAATGTTTCTTCTGGTAAAAACCTCTTTAGAATCTCTATCATCCTGAAGCGAAGTGTTCCTTTCTTTGTTAAATTGAAGTCATAAACAAGTATGTCAACATCCTCCAATTTTATGAGGTCTTTAAGGCAATGATTTGTATTTGTACCCTTTCTTTTTCTCTCTCCACCATTTTTTTTTTATCAACTACCATCTCTGGATTGTACATAACATTGAATGGGTGTGTATTTGTGGCATACCAATGTACTTCAACACCTGTAACATCTTCATTTTTTGTAATGACCTTTATAACCTTAGCAACCCCAAATGGATAGCCACTGGAATCTCCATCTACTAGCATTGAGATCATGTAACCCTCCTTAATATCATATACTGAACCCCTATAAAGGTCTTCCATGGCTTCACATTATGCACGAGATCTTCTAGAACAATATATATTTCTCTTTCCTCTACCTGTGATGAATTAATAATACCTTGAGATTGTTGTTGTGCAACAATGTTTCTTTCCTTGTGTTCATTTGACACATTTTGTGGAAAAATAAATGGAGTTTTCAAAGGTATATCTTCATTTGTTGTTATTGAAAAGATATCACTTTGATTATTGAAAAATGACTCCCACCAAATTGAATAAGCAATATCAAAGTACTCATATGTATATCTAATACATTTTTTAATTTATTCTAGGAAATCAAAATAATTTATATCTCTATTCTCCCTGCATTCATTTTGAACTTCAACAACTAATTGTAGCAAAAATATATCTGACACAAATTTTGGATGATCTCGAATGAACTTCAAAAATGCCAAACCTAATGACGGTGCCCATTCTGCAGTAGTTGAATACTTCTTGCCCTGTATTAGTGTTTTCCCATCAATTTTTTTTGATATGAAATCGTTGTTGGAAGCTAATGTCATTAAATTTTTCAATGCATTTATCTGCACCATGTGATCCTAGAATAAATCTTCACATGCCAAGAGTTTCTTCCAACACATGAAAAATATGCTTTGCCATGTATGATTTCTTAATACATTCAATTAATGATGGCAATCTTCCAACATCCTTCCTCCTCAGTGTGACTGGAAAAGGAATGAACATCCGATCAATATGGTCATGAATGTGCCCAAGAAGAAGGAAACCAACCTTTACATCTTGAAAAATTCTCAATTCAACAAGCATGTTTAGATATTCAAAACCAATATGACTTTTGTTTTCATGAAAAATGTTGTCCAATTGTAGATACAAAACTTCAAGAATATTACCAGACCAATGGGAAAGCACATCATGAATTATGGTTATTGTCATATTTGCATCATTATGAATATTTGAAGCTATGAAATATATCCTTGGCAACATTTTCCCAATGAAGACCATACAATTGATGAAGTCATACTGAATAAAAGTTTCTTTGTGTAAATTTTTGGGTGTGGGAAAAAAAGGTGGTAGAAGTGTTTTCTTTTGGTCCATACCATCAATTATCAAACCCAAATATTTATTTGAATTATCATAACACTAGCTTCTAGGCTTGTACACCTTTATCCTTTCACTTGTTTGTTGTTTGTGATGCTCTTGAACCACTTTGACAATGGAATCTACACAACATAAAAGAAAGTCATTAATAAATACGTTTTCATAGTTGATGACTATACAATTTTAAAAATTAATGTTATGAATACTTACCTATTTTTTCTCCTTCACGTTTATCCCTTTTTGATTTGAGAGAAGCACATGTACTACAAACCCCCATCCTTGTCTTCTTAGGAATACAGACAATGTTGAATTATTTCTTCCATACCTTCACAAAATATTGATATGTAATAAATTGACTATTTCCTTCAACACCTTCTGCATATTCTTTGTATAAGTTATAGATTTATCGTCTTGAGAAATTATCTGGAATATGTATTGTCACTCTATTTGGCATACACTCTCCGTGCTTTGAAAAGAAGTATTTCATCCATGACATTGTAGTATTTGATAATGGCCCAAAATGTCGTTTATGACATACTTCTGAATAAAATGTGGGATCCTTTTCCAAATTTTCTTCAATTCTTGACAGAAGAAAATTACCCATTGAATGAAACATTTTGAAAGCATTTCTACAAATAAATAGAGACTGAATATGATAATCATAACTTGACAATGTAGGTTGCGTGCACCCCACTAAATATGAATTTTGCATGCTTTTACTTATTGACAAATATCACATCCTTTTGTCCAATGAAAATTTGAAATCCATATGTTTCAAGCAATCCTTTTGACAACATTCACTTGAAATGAGAGCACTGATAGAACTTCTTCTCATGATATATTCTTCTCAACCCCTTCTATAACTAGAACATCTTTGATTGATATGAAAAGGTATTCTCCTAGTCCTCCATACAATATTTGTTGGGAATGTCTCCGTCATTGAATCATCATCTGTATAAGCATTTCGTCATCATTAGGAGGAATATTATCATCACTATGATCATCTCTGCTTTTATGATACTGACTTAGAGGATATTATTCATCTTTCCCTTCATTAGTGCTACGCTCATATTGCTTAGAATTAGGACTAAATAGAAAATTTGACTCGAATTTTATTGGATATTCTTCATCATGTGCATTGTTAGTGCTTCTCTCATAGTCCGTATGAATAGGACTACGTGGGAAATGTGACACTTTACTTAGTGGAAATTCTTCATCCTGCCCTTCGTCACTACTACTCTCATAGTCCTTAGGACTAGGACTAAGTGCTTCCTCCTACCATTCGTCACTATGACTCTCATAGTCGTTAGGATTATGACTAGGTGGAAAATGTGACTCTCTATTTACTGGAAATTCTTCATCCCGCCCTTCACCACTACTACTCTCATAGTCCTTAGGATTAGGAATAAGTGGAAAATGTGACTCGATTTATTGGAAATTCTTCATCCCGACCTTCATCATTGTTGCTCTCATAGTTGTTAGGATTAGGACTAAGTGGAAAATGTGACTCTTGATTTATTGGAAATTCTTCATCCTAGCCTTCATCACTACTACTCTCATAGTCCATAAGATTAGGAATAAGTGGAAATTATGACTCTCGATTTATTGGAAATTCTTCATCTTGGCCTTCATCACTGCTTCTCTCATAGTCCATAGGATTAAGACTAAGTGGAACCTATGAATCCCGATTTATTGGAAATTCTTCATCCTACCCTTCATCACTATTACTCTCATAGTCCATAGGATTACAACTAAGTGGAAAATTCAACTCTCAATTTACTAGAAATTCTTCATCCTAGCCTTCATCACTACTACTCTCATAGTCCATAGGATTAGGACTAAGTGGAAACTCTCACTCTCTATTTATTTGAAATTCTTCATCATGCTCTTCATCATTGTTGCTTTCACAGTCCATAGGATTATGACTAAGTGGAAATCGTGACTCTTTATTTATTTGAAATTATTCATCCTTTTGTTCATCATTGTTGCTCTCATAGTCCATAGGATTAGGACTAAGTGGAAACTATCACTCTCTATTTATTTGAAATTCTTCATCATGCTCTTCATCATTGTTGCTCCCACAGTCCATAGGATTACAGCTAAGTGGAAACCATGACTCTTTATTTATTTGAAATTATTCATCCTTTCCTTCATCATTGTTGCTCTCATAGTCCTTAGGATTAGGACTAAGTGAAAGATTTTACTCTCTATTCATAGTGAAATAATTTGTGTGGTATTCATCAATATGAATAGAGTTGTTATACGACAAAGATGTTGATGTTTCACAAAGGGAAATTTCATTATCAGAAGAATCCATGGATTTCAAACAAAAGAGGTTGAATGATACAAATTCACTCTCTCCTAATGATAATATATAGCTCATAGAATTAAAATTTCCCTCCAAAGTTTCCCTCTAAAATTTCTTGCCGAAAATTTTCCCTCCAAAAATTTTGTTGCATGTATTTCCCTCAAAATTTTCTTCTATAATTTATTGAAAAAATTAAACTAAAATTTTCTCATGAAATTAATATTTTAAACTAAATCTTTAAATTAAAATTTTAAACTAAATCTTTTACCTAAAATAATATTTACTTAAAATTATAACATTTAACTAGAGAATATAAATATTTTTTTAATTTTTATTATAATCTTCTATCACACATTTAAAATAAATTACTATATCATCATAAACTAATTTATATGTTAATTTTTTATATAAAAAAAATTAATACCACATTCACCATGCATTAAAACAATTCCATAATTTCCGCTATATCATAAGTTTCATTATCATTATTCCTCACATCACATCAAAGGTTTTCGAGGTTCGTTAAAAGACTTGGAGCGATTTTGTGGAGCAACTCTATTGTTATCGAAAACACATTCAACAGAAGATTATCACATCAGAAAGGTTTGTTTCCCTTTTGCTGAGTGAAGGTATTAAACTCCCATAGGATTACTAGTAGTTATGTTTCATATGGGTTGTTATCTTTGCGCAAAATACTAGACAAAAAACGCATTCTAGTAAAAAAAATTAATTTTTTATCAATGAAATTTAGATTCCTTTTAGAAACTAAAAATTTACATGATCCAAGCTTACCTGACAACCTCTTGGTAGGTAGGAGGCCACTATGTCAGCAATGGGTGTGGTGGGCTTGGTCATGGGCTTCCTAGTTGTGGGCATGCCTTCCTGAGGTAGAGTTGCCCCCTGGTAGGCTAGGGGGTCGATTCCTGGAATCAGCCCCCTGGCCTACCAAGGGGCTACTCTGCCCTAGGTGGGCATATCCATGGTTGGGCATGCTCGCCCACATGCAGTGCTTGAGGGCAGGCATGCCCAGTCATGAGCATGCTCACCTGTGACATGGTGGCATGTAGCACATCGTCATGCCTTGATCGGGCACGCCCACGACTGGGCACGCTAGCCAATGACACCCAACCCTGCAACCCAGCTTGCTGAAGGGCGAGGGCTGATTCCCAGAATTGACCTTACCCCTGGGTAGGATGGGTCATGGGGGTGGGTGCCACTAGCGGGCATGCCCATGGTCGGGCACGCTCTCTAGCAGAACCCACCCCTACGGCCCTGCCCGCCCAGGGTGGGGGTCGATTCTAAGAATCAGTTCTCAACCCTGGGCGGGATGGGCCAAGGGGATGGGTGGTGCTGGCAAGCATGCCTAGAGCCAAGTGTGCCTACGAGCGACACCCACCCCTGCGACCCATCCAACCCAAGGGTGAGGCTAATTCAGCAGGGCAGGCATGCCTATCGTCAAGCACTTGCACCTGCGACACCTGCCCTCATCACCCAACCCGCCAAGGGGTGAGGCTGATTCTAATAATCAGCCTCACCCTTGAGTAGCCTAGGCTTGAGGGGTGGGTGACACTAGCGGGCACCCATTCCCACGACCCAACCACCGCAACCCAGCCCGCCGAGAGGTGAGGTCGATTCTGAGAATAGACCTCGCCCCTAGAAGGGTTGGGCCATGGGGGTGGGTGCCACTCACAGGCACACTCGGTCATGGGGAAAACACAAAATGGCCCCTTGACCTACTACGGGGATGATTCCTAGAACCAGCCCTTAACAGGCCATGGGCATGATTCAAGGAATCTCCCCCGACAAGCTAGGGGGACGATTCCCATAGTTATTCCTCAGCAATGGGATAAATCTAGGAATCATCCCCCTCCGAGAATCGCCCCTGGCAGGGTAGGGGGCCAATTCCCAAAATCAGCCCCCAACAGGCGAGGGGGGCGATTTTGGGAATTGGCCCCCTGGCTTGTTAGGGGTGATTCTGGGCATTAAACTCCCTGGCAGGCTATGGGGGTCAATTCTTAGAATCACCTCTGGCAGGCCAGGGAGGAAATTTTGAGAATCGTCCCCTTGGCCCACCTGCCCCTGGCAAGCTAAGGGGCTGATTTTGGGAATCAGCCGCCAAGAGGCTAGTAAGGTAATTTTGGGAATTGGTCCCCAAGCAGTCAAAAGGGTATTTTTGCCCCGGGTGGGGACACCCACGGCTGGGTGCACCCACCCATAGGCATTGGCATGACACGACACTAAGGCACAACAACCCCCTAGAAAGCAGGGGGTGATTCTGAGAATCAACCCCTTGGCATCCAAGGAGTCGATTCTGATAAATTGGCCCTTTGGTAGGAAGGGGGACGATTCTTAGAATCGACCCCTAGCTTGCCAAGGGACCAAAGACAAACAAATAATATATATAATATATATATATTATATATATATATTATATATATAATATTATATATTTAATATATATATATATATATATATAAATTATATATATATATATATATATATATTTATATATATAATTTTATTTTATTTTATTTATTTATTAATTTATTTATTTGTTTTTTTTTTTTATTTTTTTTTATTTTTTTGCTGGAATGATTTCTTTTTTGTTCCGTGTATGAACCTAACATCCAACTTGTCATGGGGTCAATGCGCATGTTTCTAGTCATTTTTCATTTTTATATTTTGTTTCATTTTGTTTGTTTACTTAAGATATTGGTTTTTTTGTAATTATATATATATATATATATATATATATATATATATATATATATATATATATTGTAGAAAAATGACGTCAAGGAAGATTTCTATGAATCTTTCTAGACCAAAGACTACTAAAACTACAAGTGGATCCTCAAAAAGTACTGTTGAATGAACCAAACCTGAGCTAATAACTACAAATCTATTAAGTGCCTTAAAGGATAAGAAGTTGATTTCTTGTTGGAACAAATCAAAAGAAGTGAAGCATACAAAACATATA
Organism: Pinus taeda; assembly: GCA_000404065.3. Classification (NCBI taxonomy): domain Eukaryota; kingdom Viridiplantae; phylum Streptophyta; class Pinopsida; order Pinales; family Pinaceae; genus Pinus; species Pinus taeda. The sequence continues at coordinate 41,387 of APFE030460305.1, forward strand.
TGGTTTGTGAAAGATAGAGAACGCGAATAACATCTATAGATATATCTATATGTTGATATCCCTAATGATAGTGGAAGTTATGAGGTGTTGGAAAATGTACTAGACATGTGTTTGATACTGAAAACTAAAGTTGTTTATATACTTACAAAACTCTCCAAGTCACAGGACAAGAATATATATCAGTTTGCATTGTCAATGAATGACATGCCAGATGAATCTACAAAGATGTGTAAACAAATCATAAATGAGTTTGCACAAGATGTTGTAAGTATTGTAATCTATATTTATGTGTTTTACATTATTGTTGGGAGACATTTATTTTATAGAGCATGATATTATGAATGCTGTGAGTAGTTTCTACACAAGGTGAGAAGAAGATATGGAAAACAAGCAAAATAAAGTAATTCATGATGCTACAAAACTACATCCAAAGGATTAGTAAAGAATCCTTATAGTGGATAAATATAGCAAAGCTAGACATCTTACTATTGAAGAGGAGGAAGTTGAAACTAAAGTTGAAGAATATGTTGCCATTACTGAGGATGGTATTAGAATTGATGTTAGAAAGGAGAAGAGCCATAGAAGATCAAGAGTAAAAATTCCAAAAAAATTCTATGTTCTAGTTGATGGTAAGGATGTTACTTATTTATAAAAAATGAGGAGGAAACAAATAAAAGTTGATCATTCTCAAAAATTCATGGCGAGCAATGAAGATCCTAGTAAAAATTCAAAAGAAACTAGGGAAATCATTACACTAGGAGTTGATTTAGAGGATGGATTTATTAAAACAAAATAAAATGCCATTTGACATCACTTAAAAAAGATAAACTTAGTTGAGGGTGGTCATACATTTCAGCTTAATGTGTGCAAAATTTATAAGCCAAGTGAATGACAATTTAAATATCAAATTAGAAAGCCACACCACCTACATGTTCACAACTTGAATACATCGATGAGTTACAATCCATATGCTCATGTGGTTGATTATGTGTTTCTTGTTGATTTAGTTCAAGTTCCTAACAAAGAAGAATTTTATAATTCAAAATGTTTTGAATACAATTGGTATGTGCTTGGCGGGAACCATTCTATAGAAGCTCATAGGAAATTGATGGAGGAATATCCCAATAACCCACATTTTGAAACAATGCAATGTATCATTTATGTTGGTTTATCAGATACAGAAGCAAAATTATTGGCATGGGATCATAATAGAGATAATCAGTATAAGATGTCTATGACTTTCATCCAAAGGGTTAGATTTATTCTTAATGAATTTGAAGAAAAATGTGGTGGGGATAAGACAATGGTTAGTCTAGAATTTTAAAAGGAATTTTGCATGGAAATAGGCTATCAATTTGAGGAAAAAATCAATTCAAAAGGCAGAAAAGTACATTATGATATATTAAAAGGTATTGATAACATTTTCTAGTTGGCATTTAGAACTCGAGAGATATGGGAATTCATTAATGAGAGTTTTAGCATGTGGGAGAACATTGGCATTAAAATCTAGAAGGTCAAAAGGTCTAAAACATTGATATGTAGTAGTAATAAATCGGGTCCTGAAATGAAGAAACTTCTAGAAGATATGAATATCACACCTTGGAGAGAATTGCAAGGAGTGAAGGACAAAAAACTTGTCAAAATAATATTATCTCGTGTGAAGTCAGGGCAATTATCATTGGATTAAATGTGTGAAGAATTTCAAAAGTAAGTTTGTTGAATAATTTTAAATTATTTCTGGATTATAACTTTCTTTTAAATATAACATATTTTTTATGGTAGTATCTATTATAAATATCATTATATATATATTTTTTTTACTTTATCTATTCATTCACAATGTTTACATGAAAATACAAGAGAAAATAGTAAAATTGTTGAATGAAGATAGTTTGGATGATGATGTACGCAACTACCGAGATTCAAGTTCTACATCAACACTAAAAGATTTTTATCTTGCATTTAAAAATGTATGTTGTTTTATACATTCATTTTTATTAATTTGTATACTATTTTTATTTTATAACTTATACATATATTTGTTTATTTTATTAAAGATGAAGAAGGATGCAAATGGAGCACCATATAGTTTCAAAAGATTTATTGAAAAAGTTAAGACCAAAAGAGTGAGAAAGAAACATCTTAGTAATCTTGAACTTGATCCAACTCTTATTTCATTTGGAATGGGCTTGAAACTATTCAATATCAAATAATACAAGGTGATTGTGAAGACATTTCTAAACTCATACCTAAAAGGGATTATTCACTATTTATTACATATATTCCCCATGGTTTCAATATCCCAAACATTGACTATGATAGTGACCTTTATACTTATTAAGCTCTTAGTAAAGTTGTTGTGGGATTTGTAAAATTCACATCATCACCATTATGGATATTTGGGACATTTCATTCAAACACACAATTGGCAATGGTATTGACAAGCTTCAAGGGGAAAGCAAACTCAAAGATGCATATTACATGGTAAGACGTTGAAATTGTATGTTTAATTAGTGATAAAAATTAATTTATGTACAAGTTAATTGAACTTTTACTATTTCATGTTACAGGAAAAAGTCAAATCTCATTAACCATGAAGATCAACCAATTATAAGTGATTGTGATTTCATCTATGTTTAAAGTTGGACAAAATATGATAGCTATAAGTCTATGCTTCTTAATTGGGTAGATGGAAAGAGTCATATCCAAGTACTAGTTTATGATGTTGTTGTAAAAAAACTAACATATGAAGATAAAGAAGCAAAATGAGAGATAGTTAATTTATCAAAAATCACAGTGATTTATTAACTATCTTATAGACTTATGTTCAAATGAAGGAGATTGGATTCTGGATTTATTCTCAAGCTCAGGTAAGTTTTATTATATAAAATCAGATTTCAATATGTTCTTTCTTAATTTATATGTGATTATACTAATTTACTTAATTATTTTTTTGTGCTTGATAATTAGTTACAACATTATCATGTTTCCTACAAAAAGGAAGAAATTTCATTGCCATTGAAAATGACCCAATATAGTGAAAATGTATTCAAAAAATAATTAATGCTCTTCAATTTCTTCCATATAAAATGCAAGATCTTGGGTTGAGGAAAGGAAATTTTAATGAATCACATGTGGCAAGAAATGCAAAGGAACCTTAACCACCATTAGATGGAATGATTGGAAAGGCATACTTTGGGAGATTCAGAGACATCAAAGATCCATCAGAAGAGGAAAATGAGCAAACTAAAGCAGGAAATATTGTGGAAGAGGAGAATGATGAAACTCTAGAAGATGAAGATTTTGGATTACGTGATATTATTGATTAAATTTAAGTCATGCTTGGAAATAAATATCATGTTTTGTAACTATTAATTAGTTATACTTGTAATGTTTTAGCTTTGACATTTTATGAGAAGAATAAGTATTCAGTTAATGTTGTTATATGTTCAGTATTTGTATTATGTGATTTTCACTTTAATTTTTTTGTGAATCATTTTTTTTTTAAACTGTGATATTATTTTTTGACATGAAATTCATAAAAAAAAAAAACTATTATTTAACCATTTTTTGTTAACTTTTTCCTATAAAAATTGTGATTTTGACATGTCATTTCTAGCAAAAAATTATCAAAATGTGTAATTTTTTTGTTATATTTGTGTTGAAAATGTTTAGTTTTATGTCAATTGTTAAAAGCTATTGTTGTTTTAGAGACAGTTATTTTATGTACATTGAAAAATTAATTAACGATGTATAAATATGTAGAATATTGAAACTTTAAAATATAGACCTTTTTCTTTAACTATGCAAACAAATAAATATCTCACTACAAAAAACGAAAAATATGAAGAAGAAGACTACTTAAATAATTGTTAAATTTAGAAAGTAATTATTCTCATTTAATACATTAGAAAATTTAAATTCAGAAAATAAGCCTTCCAAAAAAAGGGCTAGATGCAGAATCAACACTTTTTAAAATTAGCTTGCAAATCACTAACATTCTAAAAAGTAATGTACATAAAAAAAATTAAATTGTCAAAAACTATGCTAAAAAAATATATATGTGTTCTGAATCATCACCTTTCAAAATTGGTTGATTTTTTGCTACCTCAAAGAAATGGGTAATCGTATCAATTCTCATTTCAAAGTTTACGTTGTTTAACACAAACCACCCCTGCACCAGTTATATTAAAAGATAAGTCTTGGTGTCTTGCTAAACCAAATTTAAATCCGAAAGTACTCCAAGATAATATAAATTATGCATGTCAACAGGAAGTGGACTGCAGTGCCATTCAAGAAGGTGGTATGTGGTTTACTCCAAATATTGTTGTGGCACATGATACGTATGCACTGAATTCTTATTACTAGCTAATTGGTCACCACAATTATGATTGTCATTTTCTAAAATAGGGGTTCTTACACAAGATGATCCAAGTATGTATTCATATTCTCTCTATACTTTTCACTTTAAATAATAGACTTGAATATTTGTTACTCAAGCATGCACCTTAATCATTGTCAGAGAGCCAAGCATCTCCTTTTCAAATGGAACAAATGAGTTTTTAAAATTACAAGGTTCCTTGTTTGAGTTCCTCTCAAGATACTAGCTATCGAGATACCCAGGAATGACATTGCTAGGAAATATATAGATACTCTTCACATTTGCATGACCACTTACTAGCACTTTCTTATCACAATATAATATGTTTCTTACTTGAGGGCCTAGTAACAAACTTTGTGGATATCATGGATTTGTTTGTGATTATCTCGTTTAGTACCCATTATTAGGCCTTCCAGGATTTTATTTTTGTTGGTCTGCATTATTTCTTGATATATCTGTTTTTCCATCACCCATCCCACAAAACTATCAAAAGGTCATATTGATCTGTCAAATCCAATATAAGGGTATATTTTAACCCCATCCCTTCATATTGTTTCTTGCAATAAGTGGTATTTTAGGTCTCCCTCTTTTTACTTCTAAAACTAGATGCAAGTCCAATTTTGCTAATCTTTGAAAAACATACCCTGGTGAAGTTAAAACCCTTTCAAGACTCCACTATCTTAGAAACTCTCAAAACTTTGTCATTTTAGCCTAGTAAACTTTATCACTTGGTAAGGGCACTTCCTAGCCAATTTTTTATTCTCTAACAGTTACCTAGGCCACGTTCCATTTTGCAAGCTAAAAAACAAAAACCACTTCACTTTCATTGAGATCTTTCATTTTAACTTGGTAAGGGCTCTTCTTAGCTGATGTTTGATTCTTTGATAATTACCCAGGGAATGTTCCAATTCGTAGGCTGAAAAAAAAAATAAAAAACTTCACTTATATTGGGATGTTTCATTTTAAGCCTAGCTTCATTGCATTTGTAAAGAATTATATGCCATTTGCATTGGAAATAATTACAATATAATGCACTAACTAGCATTTTTTTGTGTTGCAGGTTATGGCACATGCCTATACCAAACAACATAGTGTACAATTCACTTACATATTATTTTTTCCAAAGCTCATTGAAGAAGCATATTATCATCATCAATTAATATTTAGGATAAGTTTTTATGTAATTTACCTTTGTTATATAGTACTTGTAATCAATAACAAATATAAAGTTGCAGAATTCAGATTGTAGTGGACCATCAGTAAGGTTTATGTCCACGATCATAATTTATTTATATACAATTTACCTTAATGTTTTCTAGTGATATGGTTATTATTGATGAATATTAAATATATTCTTGATGGATGTAATGTCCTACTGCAAATCATAATTTTATGTGTTTTGTAATTTTTGCAAAATTGGCATTTTTTTATTTTTGAATAATATTTATAGGGAGTTGCATAACATGTAAGGACGTTTTAGAATAGTAAAATATTCACAGTAAACAAATACTTGTTTAAGTTTATTTTAGAAAAATGTAGCAGAGGAGTACCCAAAAAACAAATATTTTGGGTATGATGATGAGTAAGATCAAATTTTAAAAATATCTTGTACTGATTGAGACCTTTGTTCAACTCTGATAGAATTACAGTTGAGACCAATGTTCAAATCCTAATACCTTACAAATGCGTTTGATAACATGTTTACTATAATAAACTCAAAAAAACGTCTGGCCCACATTTCAATGTTCCAAGCACTAAAAGGATCTTGGAATTGAGACCTATGTTCAACTCTGCTACAATTACAGTTGAGACCAATGTTCAAATCCCAATCCCATACAAATGCATTTGATAACATGTTTACTATAATAAACTTAAAAAAAACATCTAACCCACATTTCAATATTCCAAGCACTAGTTATGCACACCATGACTCTCGGTTGGAAGTCAACATGGTTAGAGACTTTTGGGTTTGGATTTCACAACTTCAATGAGATGTGTTGGACCCACAACATCAAGAAGATTTCGTTTTAACTAAGCAAACTAAAAACTATATGCACAAAATTCATCTATACAAATAAGCAGTGACATGCCACCATGTGGCTTTTGTTTAATTTAACCGCAAAATCATACAAATTAATAAATGTTGATTAATACTAAACACATAAAATCAATCTAAAATTACTAAATTAGTAGTTTATATTGATTAGTCATAAACATAAATAAAATGAATATACAATGACTAAATTATGTGTTTATAATGATTATTAATGAAATCAAATGAAACAAATATAAACTAATATACTAGTCGTTTATATAATGAATATGAAACTACCAAAAAAAATAATTAACTATTGTAAATGATAAATTTGTGATTTAAAATGATGGCTAAATTTTGCATATATATGACTATTAGCAACTAATTTACAATATCTTATAACATGACTAAAAATTAGCCATATATCTTTGGTCATTAATTGATTTCAAACGGTGACTCAAATTTTCATATATGTGACTATTAGTAGCTAATTTATAATATCTTATAACGCAACCAACATTTTGGTCATATTTCTTTTGTCATTAATTGGTTCTCTCGGGTGATAATGCAATAGTATATTTTGTTGTGTATTTCGTTATTGATTGTGACAATTAATGACTAAATCAATGACTAAATTAATGTCCAAATTTATGAATAAATATACTACTAGATGATAAAATTGAAATAACCAATTAATGATTAAGCTAAATACCACTAAAATTTGGTCATGTTATAATATATTGTAAATTAGCCACTTTTGGTCACCGACTAAAAAATAGTCGTTTATATGAAAATTTTAGTCATTTGTTTAGTAATCAATTAACCATTTTGTACTCGTGAAAGTTGATTATGTTTTAAGTAGAAATAAAGCTAATGTCTTTAAACACTGAATGCAAAATAGTTAATGCTTTATTTATTTCATGTCAAGTCATTGATCAAGTACCTAACAAGAATATCCGGTTGGTTGATAGCAGGCACAGTAATCAATGATTGGTCATAGTGATTTGTTTTCTAATCTTTATACATACTTCACTTATATTATTGGTTTGGGTGATGATCATCAAGTAAAAGCTTATGGAAAAGGTGTTGTGTGAGTACTAACCAAGAAAAATGAGGTGAATAATATTTATGATGGTTAAGACATACCCAATATCAAGAATACTTTGTGAGTGTTGGTCAATTAGATGCACATGGATATGATGTTAAGTTTCACAACACTACTTGCACAATTTCCTATCAAAATAAAAATACGGTTGCAAAGATTCATATGGAAAAGAATGGGTTGTATCCATTAGAAATGAGAAGTGTGAAGTTATATTCACATAATGTTTCAACAACAAACAAAAATGAGTTATGGAATTTGTGATATGGTCATTTACTTCTTAAAAGTATGAGTTTGCTGAAAAGGAAATCTATGGTTAAATGTTTTCCTACTTCGTTTCAACAAATCACTCCTTGTACAAGTTTTGCAATGGGAAAACATAAGAAATATATTGTTTTCCAACAACTTATTACAAAGCCAAAGAACAATTAGAGTTAGTACATACACATTTGTGTGGTCATATGCAAACACAATCAATTGGTAGAAGTTTCTACTTTATAACATTTATTGATGACTTTAGCAAGAAAGCTTGTGTTTCTTTTATCAAATAAAAATCTAGGACTTTTGCTATGTTCAAGGAGTTCAAGGTTGAAGTTGAGAAACAAAGTGGAAAGTTTATCAAAGTTTTGAGACAAGATGGAGGAGTTGAGCATGATTCAAAAGAATTTGTTGATTTTTGTAAACATCATGGCATTGAGAAACAAACAACAACCATATATACTCCACCACAAAATGGAGTGGCATAAAGAAAGAATTGGACTATAATGAACATAGCTAGGATTTTCCTTATAGCAAGAAATTTGTCTAATTTTTTTTGGGCTAAAGAAGTTGCATGTTTTCTCTACATGATGAAGAGATCACTAGCTTCTAGTGTTCAAGGTAAGGTACCTAAAGAAGCATGGAGTGGGGAAAAGGTAAATTTTTCACATTTTTAAATTTTTGGTTATGATTGATTTGGCTCATGTTCCAAGAAAACTAAGAAAAAGTCTTAATTACACGAGTGAGAGGTACATTTTTATTGGATATAGTGAACAATATAAATCATACAAATTGTATAATCCTATTATTAATAAGTTTTTCATAAGTATAGATGTTAAATTTATGGAAGAAAAATCATTGAATGAAATAGAAATGGTACTTGTCATAATCCTTTTGTTGTCTTATATAAACATCATGCTCCTACAACAAGCATTCTAAAAATGCAGGTTCAAGAGGAAAACAGTTCATAATCTAACAATGACTCTTATTATGATTAAAATCAAATAATGAGAAGTTTTAGTGATATTTATGCATAATATGATAATGATAATATAACACATTTTTCAGTTTTCTCATTTCAACCTACTTGTTTTGAAGAAGTTGTAAAGAAAAAGGAATGTGTACATTCAATGAATAATGAAATTGATGCTATTGAAAGAAACAAAACTTGAGATTTATTTGATCTACCTGTAATTAAAATATCCATAGGTGTTAAATGGGTTTATAAGACAAATTTGAATGAGAAAGGAAATATTGAGAAACAAAAAGCAACATTATTTGCCAAAGGCTTTTCACAACAACCTGGCATAGATTATGGTGAACCTTTTGCACATGTAGCAAGAATAGATGTTGTTCGATTTGTATTGGTTGTTGTAGCACAAAACAAGTGTCATATTTACCAAATGGATGTAAATTTTGCATTCAAGAATGTATTTTTGAATGAATAAGTGTATGTAGATCAAAAACTGGATTCAAAATCAAAATACAAGAACATAAAGTGCAAAAATTGAAGAAAGCATTGTATGGCTTGAAGAAAGGTCCAATAGATTGGTGTCATAGAATTGATCATTACTTTTTGAATGATGGTTTCAAAAGGAGTGACCATCAACCAACTTTTTATATCAAGGTAATATCCTTATATTATGTCTTTATGTTGATGACATGATCTATATAAGGAATATGTAGATATATGAGCTTAAGCCGATAATGAAAAATGAATTTGAAATGATAGATCTTGGATTAATGAACTAGTTGTTAGGCATTGAAGTGGATCAATCAAGTAGTGGTATCTTTAATAGTCAACAAACGTATACTACTGATGTTTCAAAAATGTTTAGGATGGACAAGAGTAAACCAATAGATACTCCTATTGAGCTTGATACAAAGTTAAGCAAGGATGATGTGGGCACTACTATCAATTCCACTTTATATAAGAAACTTGTTGGTAGTCTTATGTATCTTACTACTACTAGACCTGATATAAAATATCCACCGAGTTATATTTCTAGGTTTATGGAATCTCATAAGGATTTTCATTGGAAAGATGGAAAAAGAGTTTTAAGGTACATTACAAGTATAACCACTTATGGTTTGTGGTACATAGCTTTATCATACAATAAGCTTATAGGGTGTAACACTATAAGAAGAAAGGACATTGGTGAGAGTCATGCTTGTGACAGACCTTTAAGGTCCATCACCAATTTCACATATGGTGACGATTGTTAAAAAAGCATTATTGTAAGTGTATATAGTGATGGTCCTTTAAGGTTTGTCACCAAAGCCATTTTCAATAACACTTTTGGTGAGGGTCGTTAAAGGCCCGTCACTAATTATATCTTTGGTGACACTTTTGATGAGGGTCGTTAAAGGCCCATCACTAATTCTCTATTTGGTGACACTTCTAGTGACAATCTTTTATTGACTGTCACTGATGATATTTTTTGGTTAATTTTGGTGACGATCAATAAATGTTCATCATAATTGATCATTCCAATGATTTTTTTATGATGCTTCATGCCTGTGATGGACCTGTAAGGTCCGTTACCAATGTCGCATATCGTGACGATCTTTAAAAAATCATTCTTGTAAGTGTATATAGTGATGGTCCTTTAAGGTTTGCCACCAAAGCAATTTTCAATAACAATTTTAGTGTGGGTTGTTAAAGGCCCATCACTAATTCTCTCCTTGGTGACACTTTTGGTGAGGGTTGCTAAAGGCCCATCACTAATTCTCTCTTTTGTGACACTTCTAGTGACGATCTTTCATTGACCCTCACCAATTCTCTTTTTGGATACTTTTGGTGATGGTCAAAAAATGTTCGTCATCATTGATCATTACGATAAGTTTTTGATGATGATATGTACCTATTACTATAAATTTTGTCAAAATATTACGATTTAAGACCATTATTGTGGAGTCTTTTTCATTATGTGTCCAAGGTCATATGGGTTATAATAGTCAGTCAATTTGTTAAGAAGTAATTAGTGTGTATCATTTCCCTCAAGTCATAAGAATATAGTTTTCTTATGAGTAAACACATCATTAATCTCTATTAGCTTTATTATTAAGAAACTTTCCTTTAAATAAGGTTGCACTAGTGTGTGTAGGAAATATATTATTTAATACATAATCAAGCTCTTTCAATTCTATCAATGAGAGATACCTAGCACTCCTCAACACTCATGGTACACCTTAACATGCTTTGGAATAGTACACTAACATTCCTTGGAACCTCGCATGTGTTGGAACATATTTCTACCTAGAACATATTTGTACCTAGAACATATTGCCATGAGTAGGATGCCCAAGCACATGTTGGCATTCCCTAGCATAGCATAGCACTCCCCTATCATGTGTTGGCATGTCGTGTATTCCTTAGCATTCCCTAGAACACCTTGTCATAATATTGCATTGACAAACATTAGCACTTGGCAAACATTGGCACTTGGCATGTATTGGAACATATTATTAATGTGCTTAGCATGCCCATTTTGAAAAATATAAAGTCTCGACTTATTAACCCTCTTATGTGTTATTTTCCTTGCATTTTAGCTTGGTTATTCCTTTTGTTTCCTTGAAACTCCTTAATGCATATTGGCATACTTTGGCACCCTACACATCCTAGCATGTCTGAGCACTGGCATGCCTCGACACTATTTGGAAAATGTTAGCACACCTTGGAACTACCTAGCACACTCTAGAACTTCTTGAAATTCCCTGATATTCCTTAGCATGCCTTACCCATTCTTAGCATACCTTGTCACTCCATCCTTGGCATGGCAACTAGCACTTATTGACACTCCATGACACACCCTCATATTCATTCACTTCCATAAATTTTGACCTAGTGCTCCCTTGTGTTTTCCAGTACTCCCAAACACTCCTCATCATGCATTAGCACTCTCTAGCATGCCTTAGCACTCTTTGATATGCTTTGCCACTTCTTCGCATGCATCACACTCCCTAACACACATTGGCACTTGGAAACTATTATAAGCATGTTTGGCATGCGTTGAGATGAATTGGTATGCATTGGCATGGTTTAATATTAAAGTTATTTGAGATCAATTATTGGAAACTAGATGAGAAGAAATAGATGAATATTTGGCACTTAGAATGCATTGACACTTGGCACTTGGCACCTACTGGAACCTACTATTGGTGCCTAGCATGCCCCTCATGGAAAAGGTAAATTGATGACTTATTAACGCTATTATGTGCTCATTTCATTGTGGTTTAACTTGTTCATCCCTTCTGTTGCCTTGATAGTCCCTGGCATGCATTGTCACACCCTTGTACATCTTGGCATGACTTAGCACTTGGCACATCTTAGCTTGTTTGACATGTCTTCGTACTATCTGGCACATGTTAGCATGCCTTAACATTCCCTAACACACCTTGGTAGTGATGACCTCACAACTAGCATTACATTTTTCCATGACTTGGGAACCTTACATTCACTAGAACACCTCGACACTCCCTAGTTTTCATGCCCTTTGTTATCCTCCAAAATGTCCCAGGCTGATGAGGAGATCAACAGAGGTAACCACAGATGAAGATTTTAGTTTGGTAGCTAGCCCTACCAAGCCAGAGAGGGTTCTGTCTATGAAATCACAACCAAAAGATGACAAGAATGTAAAGAATTTTAGGCTAGATAGATAGGCTCAGGTGGGTTTTGGAAAATTTAGGCTCATCATGCTTGCTTGATGACCCCACCTTTGTGGGTTGTATTGACATGGTTTGGTGCTAGCTTGGTGAAGTGGTTATATGCGTTTTCAAGGCTACCTTAATGAAGGTGCTCGATGTCATGTTCTTCTCTTTCAACTGATGGAGTACTATAACCTTTATCATGCTATGGTGAAATAGGTTGGGATAATGCACTTTTCCTTTCAATTGCACCCTTTCAAAAATTTTGGTTAGGCTCATATATAAGTAGCACGCCAAATTTAGAGACTTGGGAGCTGTAAAGTGCATGAGCAGTCTTATGTGGTGTTGATATATCCTAGAAAATATTACCTCAAATGTGAAGAACTTCATGACAGCCTTCATCAATGGGGCATATCTCTCCAACAAGTATCTAAATGGGAAAGCATGTGAGTGAGCTCCTTTGTATTGTGATTACAAGTAGGGTTTGTACTCTTATAGGTCTAGGTTCATGCCTTTACACCAATTTTCACCATGGTTTGGTATGCCTGCAGCTTGAGATATGGCATCCACTGAAAAGCATGAAATCAATCCCTGCAATGGTGATCTTGTCTTCCTTTAAGGTGAGGGAAAACATACCTTTGAGATGCTCATGATAACCTACTTCCTGCACTCTTTGACAAACCCCTAAACAATTGAGATATTCAAAGAATTTCATGAAAAATGGGGAGGAGGTGGTTTCATTGCAATTAGAGGGCTCAAACCTCAGTATCTCCCCCCCCCGCAGTATCTTCAGACTAAAAGAATTGATGCTATTATAGCTAGATGCCTTTGGGCTAGGCCTAAATCCACAAATAAGATACTTTTCGTTTATTTAGTGGTGCTTGCGAGACATGAGAATGATTGAGGGTGGGGTATAAAGGACACATAATGTTTTAGTAAGGCTTTAATTGTCGAGAAATTATGGAAAACTTTCCAGGGAAAAGGTATTTCGTAATATGTTATTAAAGAGAAATATCTAAAAAGTAGACAACTTAAGGAATGGATTAAAGAAGCAGCTCCAAAGAAGAAGGTGGAATCTTATCTATGGAGAAGCACGATGACAAACAAATATTGGCTACTACAAAATCTGAGATGGGAGGTTGGAAGGGGGAACTGAATAGCAATAGGACTAGATGATATTAAAGGAGTGGAGGGAATACAAACTCTTTCTATTCGCATCCTTGAGCATTTACATAAGATAAGGCTTTACTTTATGAAATAAATCTCTTGTGATTCAGGATCTTCTCATGTTACAAGCTATTGGCTTAATGCATTTGAACTTGGATTTCTAGAGGATCTATTTGTGGAATGGGCACGTTTCACAACATAGTTAAGTTTAACAAGTTTAAAACTCACTGAGGAGAAAGAAAAGCTAAAATGGGATGGTGTTATGTATAATGAGTAGATCTTGGTTAAAGATATTTACAAACATATTTCTCATGGATGTGGCTTGAATGATAATGATTTTTGGTTTCATAACACGTGGAGATGGAATATACCTCTCAAATTAAAATGTTTTATGTGGCTCATGGTCCACAATAATATTTTAACTTGGGATAATATCCATAAAAGGGGCTTTCAGGATCATGGAATATGCTCTTTATGCAAAGAAGATTTAGAAGACATGGAACATATATTTCTATCATGTCCTTCTGCGATCTCGGTATGGAGTGCGGTTCTTCAAACACTTGAAATACATGTAATCTAGAACATGGTTTCCATTTAGAGATGTTTGGAGGTAGTATGGGAGAGTTTGAGAACAAATAAGTGTAAAAAAAAGGTAGAAGAAGAGTTTAAGATTACAATTGATCATCTGCTTTCCCATCATTTTTCGCAAAAGAAGGCCAACAGAGCAAAGAACATGGGAGAGTTTGAGAACAAATCAGTGTAAACAAAAGTAAAAGAAGAGGTTAAGATTACAATTGATCATATTCTTTCTGACCATTTTTCGCAATAGAAGGCCAACATAGCAGAGCACGTCATGATATTATGTTCCAAGGAGATTTCTCAGGTATGCCTAGGGAGATTGGTAGATTCGTTTGATTGATCTTCCCTATTAATCCATAATTTGTTTTGGATTTGCTATTTGAATAGGCAGGGAGAATGAGTGAAGTATTTGAAGAATATGAGCGACAATATGGCAAGCTTCTTTGCAAATATTTCATGGAAATGCACCTCAACAACTCTTCTCAATGGAGGTAAGAGGATCAATCATATGGTCCTTGCACGCTTTTATAGAAATTATTAATTTTTTCTTTCAGTTGATACAAAAAACAAATGTAATAAAGATTGAACCTTTCAACTCTCTCTATCATTTGATGTCTTCATCAATGAACCATAGGAAGATTTCCATATTGCCCTTGCCCTTGTATCTTCAACCTCTTTTCTTTGTTTTTTGGCTAGTTGGAAAAAAATTCAAAATTGATACTTGCGCTGCGATAACCATGTATATGAAGACACCCTAAATCTTTGACATTGAGACCTAGGATTTGATAGCATTGAAATCTATGCTCTGTTTTGGTGGGGTTAGTAAATTTGTTGGGTACTTGGAATCATAAACACCTAGTTTATGAATAATCATCTATTAGTTTATTGAATTTCGATTGTGAAGGCTTTCTCTGGTACAATGGATGCTATGTTAAAGGATGGATGGATCAGTTTCCTGTAGATTACTTATATGTTGTATTTATGGGAATTTAGATATCAAAAAATGTTCAATTCTCTATTTGTTTATCTGTATAGGATATTTCTTTTGGTTTGATTTATGTGGAAAACCCGCTAGACAAATCTATTTGTAATAGTTTATGGTATTGATACCCCTTTTGGTTTCTATTTTTGATGGAGCAACCTCTAACAGTACACCTTTTACCACAAAGATGCTGTTGTTGGATAGAAATCTCCAGAGGAGTCTTACACTAGACATATAAATGGATATTGTATATCACAATAAGAAGCATTAACATATGAATATGTGGTACACCCTAATATTTGTGCATTCAATCCACTTATTTTTCTTTCATGGCAGATTTCGTTCTGCATAGTAGATGTGTTGTGGCACTTGAGTGTGTTCACATCAAATATTCTAAGGCCAAACCCAGATTCTCATGTGTCATAGAAATTCATCATATGACTTGTTCACCTAAGAACTACCTGTAACTCATCTTAGGGTAATCATGTACAATCTCAACTCATCCCACTTAACTAGTTACCAAAACAAGCCTCATCACATCCAACCATGCTATAAAACAATTAAGAAACACAATTTACATCTGGACATGCCATAAAACCTAGCATGTCTTAGAATTCCTTAGCACTATGTGGCATACGTTAGCATCCCTTACATTCCTTGGCATGATTTGACACTCCCTAGCACATTGTGGCACTTCCTGACATGTCTTGGTAGTTTAGCATACCTTGGCATTGCCTAGCATATAACCTTGTCACTCCCTCCTTAACACACGTAGAACTCATTGAAACTCCCTCTCACACACTCTTATTCATTCATTTCCATGCATTTTGACCTAGTGCTTCCTTATGTTTCCCTCACACCCCCTAACACTTCCTAGCTCACACTAGCACCTAACACATCTAACCTCACCCTAGCTCACCTTGTCACTCTCTCCTTAGCACACCTAGAGATCGCTAAAACTCTTGGTCACAAAATGTTGTTTATTCATTTCCATGCATTTTTACCTAGTTCTCCCTTGTGTTTCCCTAGCACTCCTTATCACTCCTTGACACGTGTTGTTACACCCTAGCACCTATCACATCTTGGCATGTCGCCTTGGCCTCTAGCATGCCTTAACACTTCCTAGAATACCTTGTCACTTTGTCCTTAACACACCTAGAACTCACTGAAACTTCTAATCACAAACTCTTATTTATTCATTTCCATTCATTTTGACATAGTTCTCCCTTGTGTTTCCCTGGCACTCCCAGCTAACACTTCCTTACATGTGTTGGCACATCTTGGCCACATGTCACCCTAGAACTCTAGCATTCCTTAGCATTGCCAAGCATGCCTTGTAACTCCTCCTTAACACACTTGGAACTCACTAACACTCCATGCCACACACTCTTATTCCTTCATTTCCATCCATTATGACCTAGTGCTCCCTTGTGTTTCCCTAGCACTCCCTAACACTCCTTGGCACACATTGGCACACCATGGCACTTGTCACATCTTAGCAGGATTTCTTATCACTCTGTTGTCTATTGGCACTACTTATCATACGTTTTCACTCCCTCCTTAGCACATCTATATCTGGTTAACACTCCCTATCACACATGCATGTTCATTCATTTACATGTAATTGAAACAAGTCCTCCCTTGTGTTTTCGTGGCAATCCCTAGCATGTGTTGGCGCCACATCCTAGAACCTAGCACACCTTGGCATGCCGTAGCACTTAGCATGTATTCACATGCCAAAAATTCCTTAGAACTTTCTGACATGTGTTAGCACTTCCTAAAATTCCCTACACAGCTTGGCACTCCCTAGTTTTCATGCCCTTATAGATAGACTTACTTTTTTTGTGACTCTGGAACCCAACCAAGTCATTGAAAAATAGTGTTGTGCCTAGAACAAAGTCTCCCTTTATTTGAAACTGCTTTTTCCATCCTCTTATCACAATTGTAGGCTTTTCTCATAGAATTCATAATATGAAATTCTCCTAACACTCTTCATCCATGGGACACCTAGAATTCATTGACAACCCTTGGCATAATCTCTTATTCATTCATTTCCATGCACTTTGATCTAGTTCTCCCTTGTGATTCCCTGACACTGCCAAACACTCCTTGACATGCATTAACACTATGTAGCATATGTCAGCATGCCTTTTCATTCATTGGCAAGCCATGACACTCATTAATTATCATGCCCTCATAACTATCGTTATTTTCTTTTAGACTTAGGAACCCAACCAAGTCCTGCCTTGACTACAACAACTTTACCAGCTTACATTTAATAGAAGTAGATTATGCCTTGTTCCCCTAATGGATTATAACTCATCTTAGGCTTCTCATGTCCAATCTTAACTCATCGCACTTAACAAGTTACCAAGTCAAGGCTCACATCCAACTGTTCCCATAAAACGCCTAAGCAACATAGTTTACATCTTCACATGCCATAACATCTGGCACGTATAACAATCCATTGGCACTACATGGCACACATTATCATCCCCTACATTCCTTGGCATGATTTGTGACTCCCGAACAGACCCTACCACTCCCTAACATGCCCTGACACTCTAGCATGCCTTGACACTTCCTAGCATATAACCTTGTCATTCCCTCCTTAGCACAATTGGAACTTGCTAACACTCCCTATCACACACTCTTGTCCATTCATTTCCATGCATTTTGAACTAGTTCTCCCTTGTGTTCTCATGGAACTCCTTGACACACATTGGCACACCCTAGGACTTGGCACATTTTGGCATGTCACCCTCGAACTCTAGCATTCCTTGGCACTACCTATCATACCTTTTCACTCCCTCCTTAACACACCTAGAATTCGTTGACAATCCCTATCACGTAATCTTATTAATTCATTTCCATGCATTTGAAACTAGTGCTCCCTTGTTTTTCCCTTACACTCCATAACTCTCCCTGGCATGAATTGGCACGCCTTAGCACCTAGCGCTTCCTAGCATACCTTGTCACTCCCTCCATAGCACACCTTGAAATCACTAATACTTCCTGTCACAAACTCTTAATCATTCATTTGCATGCATTATTTTCACCTAGTGTTCCCTTGTGTTTCCCTAATGCTCCCTAACACTTCCTAGCACTATTTGGCACACCTTAGCACCTAGCACATATTGGTTGTACGTCGCTCTAGAATGCTAGAATGATTTAGCGTTGCTTAGCATACCATGTCATTCCCCTCTTACCACACCTGGAACTAATTGACACTCCCTGTCACACACTCTTATTCATTCATATCCATGCATTTTGACCTAGTGCTCCCTTATGTTTCCCTAGCACTTGCTAACACCCAACACACATTGGCACACCTAACTACAATGAGTTTCACTAACAGTCAATCCAAAAACCCTTCTAGAGTCTAGCTAGTTACTTGTTCTTCACTAAGATATTAGGGTTAAGTTTATTGTATAGTGTTCAGTGTGAAAATATTACTAGGTTCTTTTATCGCATTATTTGGAAGGTGGCCAAGCCACAAGAATAATGGTAAGGTTCTTGAATCTTGGACTGTAAAACTAACCAATAAATATATGACCACAAGATATTTGGGAAATTGTAGTTGTCTAAAATGATTCATGGTAGTGATTTTCCCATTGCACTAGACTTGAGAACTCGATTGTTAATTAGATGCGGAGAAGTGGTAGTTTGATGTAGTAAATGTCCAATGTACAATTCAACAACATGATGGAGGCTTACCTTTGAAATCAGAATTCAATTTTTTATCTTCGTTGTGCAAACCCCATGATGTCCAAGTGTGACACCCTCCTTGCAACAGCACCCTTCAAGTAGTTACCTAGTGAATTCCTTGCTTTTGATTGCCCTCTCCTCATCTTGGTCACTCTCAGTTCCTTCTCCCTTACTTTTCTCTCACTGTGCTCTTTTGCTTCCTATTCTCCTTATCCTAATTTCTCTTCTCTTTCTACTTCTCACTCCATCCTTTTGGTTAGTTAGTGCTTGGCTAACTGGATTTTCCCTTTCTTGCCATTTTGCCTCCCATTTTCTCCCCATATGTCATTTTCCCTCTTCCTAAATTTGTTCTAGAATCAACATGGTGTGAGGGAGGAGAAAAATCCATTCATGTGTGCTAATAGGCTGCAAAATATCTCCTCGCCCTCATTGACTGCATCAAGGCCTGTAAATATTATGCCTATGATTTTCTGCGAGTCTCTTCTTAGGTCTTGGATTGAATTATTTTTTCTCTTTCAACTATATGAGTCGAGCTATATGCTCTTTAACCCCCCCAATGATAGAGTTATACTTGTATCATACCCCTGGTATAAAGACATATGTATAGGTTACTATGGTATATGTTGAACTTTGGTTATTATGCTCACCCTGAACTCATTGAGGTTCCATCTAACTCCCCCTATTTAATACAAGGTTCATTGAGTTAGAAAAATGTGTCATTAATAATTATAAGTGGTTACCTTAAGGAAGAACCATTGGTTGAAGCCTCATCAATGGAGATTATCTCGATGATTAGGGTCCTAATTGAGTTAGACACTATTCACTATTATATTTTTGGGCATAGGGTAATTATGATATTCCCCATGTACACAAGGATAACTTAGAAGTGTGTCCCATAATCATGCAAGTGGAACATCAATATGTACATCAGGGTAACCACAAAATATTTATCATATTTACACAATGAAAGGTGATAGGAAAATATTTACAATATATACATGAATATACTAAGATCAGTACCATTAACATCATATCTACATACTTACCATAAGACGAGGGTCATTATAACCCTTTAAAAATAGTGATAAGGCCTTCCTCTTTTGCATCTCCTAGACCACAAGGGTTTAATTGAAAAACACATAGTTCCCTTAAAGATTTTAAGGTTGAGGCAACCACTTCAAGCCCTTGAACTTAAAGATAATCAAATATTTGCAATTTGTTACAATAATAAGTCCATTATGCACACTCCTCATCTTAGACTTCGGTAGAGAGGGAGAATACTTGAATGATGCCAACCTTGGAAATTAACAACTTTTCCTACTCATTAGTTGGACTCTCCACCTCTAGTTGACACCACTAACACAACCAAAAGCCTATGATACCCATATGATGTGCCTTACATCCAAGGGCTTAGACTACACCTCCATTAAATGTACCTTCAACTTTATATGTCCCAAAATAGTAATATCTGAACTCAATATAGCCTATTTGTTAGCTTTTTGTAACTTTCTCCTTAACTAACACTTGTTTTTAACTATTTATTCTACTTACCATATACTCTCTCTTGTTTGCACCGACCTAGTATACAAGAACACTTATGTTTTTAATACAGCCAAGTTAAGAGGGCATGTTTCTTTCTTACACTTAAATGTTTTCAATACAACCAAGTTAAGAGCACATGTTTCCTTTCAAAATTACAAAAGTATAACATGTCTATCTCTATAAACTAACAACAAAATCGCTGCATAAAAAATGTAAGCTTAAAATTAAATTAAAATTAGATTA
>APFE030460307.1:0-20809 GCA_000404065.3 Pinus taeda
AATGAAATAGAGTTTTTAAAAACCAATTTCAAAATTTCAAAATCTTAAAATTCTTTAAAAATAAGATATTGACACAAATTTCCAAATAACCAAATGTTTTCTTGTAGAGAGTATCAAAAGTCCGAAATCACGCATAAATTCATTTGTTTTGTAAATTGGTTGATTCATCATAACACAATGTTTCCTATAAAATGACTTCAATACATTCACAGATAAATTCATTTATTTTGTAAAGTTGTTGATTCATCATAACATATTGTTTCCTATAGAGTGACTTCAATACATTATATAAAAAGGACATTAAATTTAATAAATTTTTATTAATATGATAAACTTATAATATAAATAAATTACTATAAATTAAATGGTAATAATTTCTTAAAATAATATTTAACCCATGGCTGAAATTGTTGGATTTTCAAATAGAGGCAACATTTTATATTTAATGTCATCCTTGTAGTTTTAAGGCTTTTCGTAGACATTTTATTTTAATACCATGCTTAAAAATCGTTGGAATTTTAAGACACTTTATATTTTATATTTAATGTCATGTCTATCATTGGAATTTTAAGGTAGCGATCATATTTTATTTTTAACATCATTATTAAAAGATGTTGATAACTTAATATTAAAAAAAATTGTTATTCTAGCATCAACACTTTTTGTTTTCATGTTTTTTGCAACAATTAAAAAAATTGTTTTTATTTCCATGTTTAAAATACATTGAAAATTTACTCTGAAAAAAGAAAGGTTATTCCAGCATCAACGCTTTTAATTTTCAGGTTGGTTTTACATTTGTTTTGTGGTTTTTGAGTTAGCATTCTTGGTTTGGGTTAATAATTCTCATTTAATCACTAACTTTGTTGTTTGCTTATGGATCCTATAAAATCTAGTATGTACTCACACATCATCCAAATTCACTCTACTTAAATTCAAACTTTCAAACCATCCAAATTCACTCCCTTTCAAATTCAGAATTTATGTCATTTGAAAGGTTGTCGATGCATGGATCCTTCCAACATATTGCTAGTCACACATCGATTAAATTCACTCTACTTAAATTCGAAGTTTCAAACCACCCAAATTCACTCTCGCTTAAATTCAAAATCTTGGTGTTAAAAAATTCTCACTCTCATTTTCAATTTGAAATTCAAATTGTATAGCCCTCATATTTAATGTGTAAGATGTAGTGTCTAAATTTTTTTCACCTCAACTTTGGCAAGAAACAAGTAGACACATGACTTGCTAGGATTGACTATAACGGAGTAAAGAGCACAATGGAACTCAGGGAATTAAGTCGTGGTGAAGATGATTTATTGCACATGTTTATAATCTATGTGTGACTATGTATGGATAACAATGACATGCACCAAGCCAATGATTGGCTTAGTGTTAATTTTAGATAGCAATTTTATGTTCTATACTTGCAACAATTATTTCAATGTATTTTTATTAGCCTAGTAATACCTAATTTTCAATAGAAATCAAATAAATCATTAACTCACATTGACAGTGATTCTAGATATATGATAAACAATAAACTGCATAAGACAAGACAAGACAAGAGAACATAAGAATTTGATTCAAGCTAAAGAAAAACCACAAGATGGTGAAAACCCTTGATCAATTTTTCTTATTATAGATATCAAATATTCAATAGAGCGAGATTACAATAATACAAAGTCAAAGTCAAAATTGAATTTCTGATTTGGTGATCCAATAACACTATCCAAAATAGGTCAGTCAAATTTGCAATTCTACTTCTAGTCAACAACAGTCAAATAGCCCTAACTAGTAGTAAAGTGTGGTCAACGCAGCAGTGAAATAATTCACTTGGATCTTGGTAAACTTCCGTAAAATTTGGCCTTCCTTGTTGGTCAAAGTCAACTAAAAACCATCCTTAAAGGTCCAGTCAAATATAGTCAAAAGAGAGAAATTTTCTTGCAATTTTCTATGGTCAAAGCAATAGTCAACCATGACATCAATGTTGGTCAAGCTGCATAGATTTCATGATTTTTTTTTCCAACAATTCATCCGTCCAAAATCAAATTTTTCATGGTCAAATAAAGTCAAACAGAGGGAAAATTGGTTAAGCAAAGTCAAAGTATTCTGCTTTTGAAAGTCAACCCAAACAGTGAAAGGTAACTCCACAAATCTCGAACCAGTGAAGAAGAAAGGTCTCTTTGAAATCTGTACGACCTAATTAATGTAGGAGAGAGAAGAACATGTTGTGTGTTGAATGTGTCAAATTAGGATGAAGGTCTCTCCTATTTATATGAGTTCAAGGAGGATCAATTTTTCCAAGTTGACCACTAGCTAACCTTGATCAAATGCACATGTGTGGGTTTCTCTTTAAAAATATATCTCTCTTTATCCGATTTCAAAGAGTCTTAAGTAAACTTTAATCCCCTCAAAAAGAGAAATTCTATCCAATAATAATATTCTTCAAATGATTTGTCCAAAATGGAATTTGGCTGTACTTGCACATTTTAGCACACCCTCTCAACTAGGGATAATTCCACTGGCCAATCCATCCATCATCATGCCATCCTGATCATCGTGTAATATCTCTACATCACATCGTATCTCTGCTAAATATTGATATAGATAATAAGAAGAATGAATTTAGAGTGAGTCACAAGACCTTACCACTCTCCACTTACAAAGGAAATTCCACATATTCAGGGTTAGAATCTGAATCAGACTTGATCTCGAGTGATCAAGTTGTTGAACATAATGCATCCTAGTTATAGGCAGTACGATAGTACAAAATGCATCCATCTGTAGTGCTATGGTCCCTATCCTCTTTTCCCAGCTCATTGGAGATATGACAGGTACTTTCCAAGAGTCCCAAACTACAAGGGTAGGATGTATGTTGGGGCATCCACAAGAGAAGGTGAACCACTCATCCTATTCATATTCCATAGGACAAGGTGAACCACTCATCCCATGCATATATCATCATTTATAGGGGAAGGTGAACCACTCACCCTATGCTCACATATATCACCATGGGTTATCATAGGGGAAGGTGAAAGACTCACCTTGTACACAATGTTCCTATAGGGGGAAGGCGAACCACTCACCCTATAGTCTCACATAGCTTCAAGAAGTACCTCAGCCCCCCAAGAGCTCCTTGAACTTAATGTCTAACTAAAGTGGGATCTTCATTGAAGAGTCCTTCCATGACTCCAAGTATATTTCAAAAGGCTATGAACTTGACCTTCCCAAATGGATTCATGAGGATTTCTACAACCTATTCTTCTATCCTAATGTGATGGAGTATTATTGCTCCCAATTTTACGGTATCCCAGATAAAGTGGTACCCAATATCATTATGCTCAGAGCGGTTTTGGAACTGTACTCTTTGAAAGATGAATCCCACTATGATTATCACAATAAATAACAGTGATATCCATCATGTTCTCAGATATATCACTAAAGAGATTCCTCAACCAAAGAACTTCATAATAGGCCATACTAGCTACAATATTTCCAACCTCGGTCATGCTTAAAGAAACTCATTTTTAGTTCGTTCTCATCCAAGAAATTGAAGCAGACCCCAAAGAGAAGCAACATCTTTATGTTCTCTTTCTATCCACCACACTGCCAACCTATTCAACATTATAATATATGTGAAGCCTCAAATTCACGACAATGTATCTCAATCCATAGTTGATAGTGTCAGAAAGATATCCTAAGAGATTCTTTGTAGCAACTCAATGTATGTGATGAGGTTCAACCATAAATTGACTCAAGGTATTTACAATGAAGCATATGTCCATACAGGATTTTACCAAGAACATTAGACCCCCCACAAGTTGTCTATATTTAGAAGGATTTCCCAACTGAGGACCAACAACACTTCGACAAAGCTTGTTGAAGTTGAGTTCCATCAGAGTAGACACAGACTTGCATTCCACCATCCCACATCTTTCTAACAACTTCACAATTTATTTTCTTGAGAGATGAAAATCTCCCCTCGATTTTTCTAGACCTCAAGGCCTAGGAGGTAATCCATCAGTCCCTAGTCCTTCATCTTGAATTTGGAGGTCAAATCCATCTTGCAGTGATAAATGAGAGGGTCTTCGCTAGTGAGAAAGACATCATCAACATAAAGGACCGAAATAAGAGGTATTTCCTTTTCAACCTTGAAGTATAGGTTTGGATTTGCATAAATCCTTGTAAATCTGAGCTTCATACGATAGATATCATTTCTCTCATAACAAGCCATAGGGGATTTCTTGAACCCATAGAGGCTTTCTTCAATCTGCACACATGAGACCTTCGAGATTGTACTTTGAACCCCTATGGTTCCTTCAAATAGACTTCGTCCTTAAGTGATCCATGTAGGAAGGAAGTATTGATGTCGATTTGATGTAATCTCCACCCTTGACTTGTAGTGAGAGAAATTATAGATTGGATAATAGTGCATCAAGAAACGAGTGCAAATATTTTGTCATAGTCTACTCCTTCCTTTTGAGAGAATCCATGATCTACGAACCCGACCTTATACTTTTCAGCACTTCCATCAACTCCATGATTTATCTTGCGAATCCATTTACAATTGAACACATATTTGCCCTTCGGTATAGGCACCACATCCCAGACATCATTTATGATGATCGCTTCATATTCCTCACTCATCACATCTTTCCATACTTTCTACTATACGACTTCTTTGAACATGCAAGTTTCATCTTGAATAACGGTACTCATGGTGGCCAAGTAACCTTGATATCTATTAGGCTTCTTACTTTTCCGAAGTGTCTCTCTTGGAGCAGCATGCCTTTCACCATCTTCAAGAGTATCTTTGAGCCATAATGGTATTTTTCTTAAGGTAGAGGAATCAACAAGAGGTGGATCAAGAGGAACCATTAAGCCATCAAAATTAGGCATAGGTTCATCCACCGAAGGTTCTTCTTGTTTTTTGTTAGCATCATCATCGTCCTTTCTTGAGATGGGGAGATCTCTGTATTTCTTGAGGTTAGTTTCTTCATCAAAGATAATATATTGGCTTACGCCCACATCTCTTTGACCATGTACATATACTCTATATACCTTTGAATTTTCACTATAGCCAATAAATATACTTGTCTTCATCGAAGTTTCCAACTTATTCCTTTTCTACTTAGGAACATGAAAATACACAAGACAATCAAAGGAGTCTAAAACGAGAAACGTCAAGTTTCTTACCAGTTAAGACACCCTCGAGTGTCTTAAAATCCAAATCTTGATGAGGGCTTCTATTTTGAACATATACAATAGTGTTGGAACCTTCTCCCAACAAGAATTTTGGTAGACCTTGATCATAGATCACGACATGGGTGGCTTCCATGACTATTTGATTCCTTCTTTCAGCAACACCATTCTTCTCTGGAGTGTACAAAATAGTTGTCTCCCTCTTAATGCTATCCTCTCTACAAAAATCATTGAATTCAATGGATTCATATTCGGTTTCATTGCCAGTCCTCAACATCTTGATCTTCTTCCTAATTTGATTTTCCACGAGAGCTTTGAAAGAATGGAATCATTTGAACACTTCATCCTTCCTCTTGAAGAAATAGATCCATGTTTTTCATGAGAAGTCATCCACAAATATTGCATAATATGTGTGTCCTCCCAATGAGGTTACGGGATAGGCACCAGATAGATCATAATCGACCAATTGAATAATATTAGTTGCCTTTCTTTCACTACAAGGGAATGTTCCCTTTGTATGTTTTGTAGCTACACAACCTTGACAAACTCATTCATGGTTCATATGAAAGTCTAGCTTCCTTGTGACCATCTGCCTTACCCGAAGTAAGGCTTTGTAATGTAAGTGAGAAAAGCTTCAGTGCCCTAATTGACATTAAAGAAATGGATCACTTGCCAAAGCTCCCAAATGAATTCCACCAACTTGATAGAGACCATCAACCCTAAATCCAAGAGGAAATGCATCTTTATGGTTTCTATGCCAAATACGTACATTTCCATCAATAAATTATACATTGAAGCCTTTGTATTCAATTGCATAAATATATATCAAGTTCTTTTTCAAATGAGGCACATATAACCTTTCTTGTAGATTATGGTTTGACCATGTTTCAAGTGAAGATTGATGATTCCTATCCCTTTCACAGGGTAGCCGGAATTATCTCCAAGTATAATCTTCAGATTAGTTTTCTTCTCAACTAAGTTTTAGAGGGCCTCCTTGTATCTAGTGAAGTGCCTTGAGGCTCCACTATCAATTAACCAATGATACAAATAATTCAAAGGAGAGACAATAGATAGAGCATAAATAAGATAAAACTAATCTTATGGTGTTCTCATGTGTTCCCCCATCTCCCCTATTCTAGATAATCTATTTATGGAGGAATTATAATGTAAGGCTTTGGCATCATCTCAATTCAAACCAAAGTTATGGAAGATATTTGTAGATGAAACCTACAGTATTTTGCCTCATGGACGGGAAAAGTTGGATCTCTTTTTCCAACATCTCAACAATCAGTCTAGCTCCATAAAGTTTACTATGGAGTCCAAACTCGGTGATATATTTCCTTTCCTTGATGTTCTTATTTCAAAAAAGGATGATCATTATTTCTCCCACCAAGTATTTTGGAAGAAAAATCACACCCAGCAGTATCTTCATGCTAAATCCCATCACTTCCCTACTCAAAAGTTGGGTGTTATCAACACCTTGGCTACTCATTCCCTGAGTATTTCTAATGAATACCAACTCTCTGAAGAAAAGACTCATCTCCTTAATGCTTTCAACGGTAATGGATATAGTAGAGACCAAGGTCTTAGATCTTTCCTTAAAGCTATAAAACATCCTATGATTAAATATGACCCCAAGGATCGCAGATCAAGTGTTCATATTCCTTTTGCCCAAGGAACCATAGAGAGGATTGCTAGGATCCTTAGGAAACATAATCTTCCATCAACATTTAGGCCCCTAAATACCATTCCAAACTCCTTAAGATTTGTAAAATATCTGATCGACCCGAAGAATATCAAGGGTGTTTATGTAATCCCATGTTCCTACGAGGCCCCCTACATTGGTGAAATTGGTTGTTCAATTAAAAAAAGAATTCAAGAGCATGCAACAAACATCAAACGTGCGATAACCTGCTCCTAATATTTGGCAGAATATGTGGAAAAGATGAAACACCACATATGCATTGAAGAAGCCCAATTCATTGCTAAGATTGATCATTTTCATCACCGAAAGATTAGGGAGACCATAGAGATTGGAAAGAGGCTAAGAAATCTAAAGAGAGATGATGGCTAGAATATTATTTGGCATTGGGTCCAGACCCTTTCCTCTTGATGTTTCTTTTTATTTAGGCATTTTTATATTTATTACATATTTTTACTTCCTTTTATTTATCGATTTCTAGCATTTTTATACAATCTATTTCTTTCTTTAAATTTATTCATTTTTAGTTTTCATCATTTCTTATTTATTTTATTTGTTTTGTAATTTTTAGAACTCTCATTTTTGAATTTTTCTCTTAATTACCTTTAGTTATTCATAGTATCCCTCGATCTTCTTATTCTTGTGACCACCTTTCCTTTTATACTTTATTGTTTGTCCTTCTTTTCCTTTCTATTAAGATCATTTTTTTTCCTTTCTATTGTTTCCTTTCTTTTAATCTTGCTTTTTTTTGATATATATTTTTAATTCTTTAAGTATATTTATTTTATATGCCTTTAATTTCTTTAATTTTTAGTCAAAGACTAAATAAAATATTTATTCATCTTAGTCAAAACCTAAATGAAATATTTAATCAATCAAGAACAATATTATTTCTATCTTAATTATATACTTATTTAGTCCAAATATATCTATTTTATTCAAAAGATTGAATTAATAAACAAACAAAAAATAAGTAAAATATTTATTATTTATTGCAAAATTAAATATTAAACCTTTTATTTGATGTTATTTACCCTATTTTGAGTTAAAGTATATTAAGTATGAGGAAAATATTAATCTATTAATTTTAGGATATTTTTAATTTCATTTTGAAGTAATAGTTAATAATATAAAAAAAATAATAAAATTTTCAAATTCTTGATTAATAGCCATATTCTAACAATTACTTTCACTATATTAAAATATTTTTATAATTTATAGTCAAAACCAATTGTTATATTCTAAGATTCAAATATTAATTCTATACATCATTATCCCTATTCAGTCTGATGCTATGGCCTGGTTTTCCATCTCGTCATGATGATGAACTCACTAAATGGTTCAAAACACGTTGACAAAAGAAGTTTGATGTGATATTCTCCGAAACATTTATTGCAATTAAAACTAATCTTGATTTCCTACAACCTTACTTTCATCATATCTAACATTTCATGTCCTCTCGGGAGGTTAACTATTTCCTTCTCGAGAAGCGGGAGCATTCCTCTTTCCTTTGTTGTTATACCCATTGTTCGTTTTATTGCTATTCCTTTTGAAATTTTTGTTGTTATTATAATCATCCCTTGTAGGATTCTTCTTGTGAGGACACTCTCTAACATAGTGGTTTAACCTATTTTAATCGTGACATCTTCCTTTGACTCTTCCTTTCAATCCCTTCTTAGATCGTTGACTCTTTCTTCTTAGAGAAACATCATTCTTCATATTTTCATGTGAAGAGAAAGTGGTAGGTTCATTTCTATTGTTAGATTTGTCTCTCCCCATCATTCTTGTGTCCACTTGAGTGCATCTAGCCAATAGCTCATCAAAACCATGTATCCTATCATTGTTGAGAATGGTGGTGACAGACAAATATATCCCGTGGTCTTGCAAGAAATCCAAGAACAATGAGAGTGAGCTCCTTGTTAGCAATAAAGTCTACAATAGATAGCAAGTAATTCTTGATTTGTGTTACTCTTGTGAACTTAGATTGGATATACTACCCTTTATCAATATTGATAGCCTTCAACTTATTCTTGAAAAAGATAATTTGACTTGCATTATTCACTTTCAACATCCCAACCATCTTATCATACATATCCTTAGAAGCTCCCAAATCATAAATATAGGCCTCCAAATTCCTTTCAATGGGGTGAATCATAATTTTGTTTTCTTTGACCTCACATTTTTTATACTTTGTTTTCACAGCAGCTGGTGCATTTCAAGGAGGCTCCACCACTTTTCCTTGCACATAGTCCATTATTCATGCTCTTCCAAGGAAAGGTCGAAAGTCATCTTCAATGCATGATAGTCAGATTTGTTATTGTTCTTGTCCTTAGTATTGAAGTAATATGTAGAGGCCATGGAGACTTGTCCAATAATATTTTTCCAATGAATATCATAGTGATTTCTTTTCTCTCTTGTTTGGGATTTTCCTCCCTTGGGCTTTGATACCATGTTAGTTTTAAAGCACAATGGTATGTTCTGTGCTTGCAACAATTACTTCAATGTTCTTTTATTAGAGTAATGATACTTAATTTTCAATAGCACTCACATAAAACATTAATTCAGATTGACAATGACTGTAAATAGCACAAAAAAACAATAAACTGTAGAAGACAAGCAAAGACGAGAACATAAGAATTTTTATAAAGCGAAGGAAAAACCCCAATATGGGAAACCTGTTGATCAATTTTTCTGATAATAAATATAAAATATTCAAAAAAGAGAGAGAGAGAAAGAGTATAATAATACAAAGTCAAAGTAAAATTTGAATTCCCAATTTCATGATCCAATAGCACTATCTAGAACAACCCAATAAAATTTGTGATTCTTCTTCTAGTCATCAAGAGTCAAACAACCCTAACTAGTGGTGAATGATGGTCAATGCAATAGAAAAATAGCTCACCTAGATCTTGGTTAATCTTGGTAAAATTTGACCTTCCTTGATGGTAAAATTCATCCCAAAACAATCCTCCATGTCGAGTCAAATTTAGTCAAAATAGAGAGAGAGTTTGTTGTAATTTTCTAGGATCAAAACAACAATCAGCCCTGGAGTCAAGATTGGTCATATTGCCCATATTTACTTGATTTTTTTCAAAGAAATTCGATTCTTCAAAATAAAACTTTTGATGGTCAAAGAAAGTCAAACCATGGAGGGAAATTTGGTCAAACTAAGTTAAACCAATTTTCTATCGAAACTCAACCCAAATAGTCAAAGATCACTCCAAAAATCACGTATGTATGAAGAAGAAAGGATGCCTTGAAATATTTATGACGCAATCAACGAAGGAGAGAGAATAATATGTTGTGTATTGAATGTGCAAAATGAGGATGTAGGTCTCTTCTATTTATATGCACTAGAGGAGGGCTAATTTGTTCAACTTGACCCCAAGCCAACCTTAACCAAAAGCACATTTGTTGGCTTGTCTTTAAAAATATATTTCTCCTTGTCCAATTTCATTGAACCTTAGGTCAATTTTGGTCCTCTCAAAAGGAAGATTTTAATTCAATAATAATATTCTTCACATAAGCTATCAAAAGTGGAATTTGGCCCTAGTTACAGATTCTAACACTTAATGGATAATAAATAATCTTTGCCGAAGAAAACTTTTGTGGCCAACAATAATGGAGTAAAAATGATTATGTATATAATTAATATTGCTTGACCTTCATTTTTCTAATATGATTAATAATCTTGGCCTCTTCTTTAATCAAATCGAATTTAGTTGCACTCTACTAGTCTCTTCCTCAAGGCATGTCATTGTATCCAACAACTCATTTTTTGTGCAGTTTAAGCCCCACCATTACTATCCTTTTTTGTGTAAGTCAGATGTATGTATTATAGTACAAAAATATATTACAAAAAATCTGCCATTGCAGATCGAGGCCTGATAAAACCAGAGGGCCCGGACCAAAACTCAGACCCTAAACAGAGCTACCTAAAACCATTGACCGCACACCTCGCAGGGTGGCCACGCAGAGAACTGCAACGTAAAACATAGACCCCTACTGACCCATGGACTGTAAACAGAGACATATTGACAAAAAATTGGAACCAGCTGCAATCAAGTGCAGCATAGGAGAGAAAAACAAATTCCTGTTACTGCAGAGGATGACCAAACCTACTAAGAGTATCCAGACCTTGCTCCATAACATGCTTGTCAACCCGAGCCAGCAAGGAATGATAGTTTTGAACTTCCTTCGGGGGCGCCGGTTGCTAAACCGCCTGAGGTAGAGGATCTGGACTGATAGTTTGCTTGAGTAGTCTAATGAGCAACGTCGGCTTTTTATTAACCAATTTCGCCACATCATGCACGGCAGAGATTTTGGCATCCAGAATTTTGTAGATCTCTAGCATGTTGTTCAGTTGATCGTCAGAGATGGGGACTTCCTGCCTGGAGTGGTGCTGCACTTCCTCCATGGATTCTAAAGCCTTGGCAAGCAAGGTCTTGACCTTCCAGCTTTCTGCCTACATTCTAATGAACTGTGTGGCCTGTTTAGAGGCCGTGCCTAGATCAAGTAGCCAGTTAGCCTCCCTGGCGATGTCGTCCTCAGTACGCTGAGCTTCTTCCTTCTTGATCATATCTTCCATATCCTTGATTTTGCGCTTGTTCCTCGCTGTGGTGCAAGTCTCCTACATTTTTTTCGCCGTCTGGAGCTCCTTGTTTGCCATAATACTTCTGTAGTTGTCCGCTTTCATGGTGCCCTCTCTGTTCTGATCCTGTAGGCAGAGACGCTTCACAGAGATCTGGTGTCTTAGAGATAAGCCTGATGGAATTGCAGTGAAGCTGGTTCCTGGGTTGGTTGATTTATAGTCACTCTTCATTCGTATTCCCATGTTGCCCACGTTCAGACGAGGCGAGGAGGTTGTCCTGTCACCATAACTTCCCGGGATAGCCGAGAATCCCGAGGGATGTCTCTGGATTCGGAAATGAATGTTGTTGTTATTCCCTTACATGCGTACCTGCCAAGTGTCCCTTCCTCTTGGTATATGGTGGCGATCCGCTCTGCACCCTGCCCTATCAAAAAACCTTTCTGTTTTTGCCTGTTTTTGCCATAATTTCCTCTGCTGCGCATGTCCTTTCGTCCAGCTCCAACGATCCCAAATTCTTTCCTTACCGGTCCGTTGCATCATGCTTTACCTATGGCGCCCGTCTTCGCCGGTTAGGTCCGGTTAGCATTGTCTAGGTCCTGTGTTGCCAGCTGTATGCACCTTTCTTTGAGGCCCGGACAGTCCACCTGGTGCCAACAGCTGTCCCAAATCTCGCCTGGATTGTCCAGGCCATAGTTTGCCAAGTAGTCTTCCAACCCATTAGCCTTGCGTTTGACCGCCTGGAAAACTAAGCCATTCATTCCGACCATCAGTTCTGCAATATTCTTCGTCAGCTTGGCGAGTCTCCAGTGTTTCGTGACCCGACTTACCTTGGTGCCTGCATAGATCTTCTTTTCCACTGAGATTACCAGAGATGAATCCCCTTCCACAATCACTTTGCTAGACTGCAAATTATTCAGAATCCTAAGCCCGTGCTCAAGCGCCGCGAACTCCATTTCGTTGTTCGTGCTTTCTCCCAAATCTCTGTAGTATATGTGAATAATTTTTCCATCCTGATTCCTTATGACTCCTCCAATACCTGCTGTTCTGGGGTTCCCCCTGGACGCACCATCAAAATTGAGCTTCAGACTTCCCTTCAGCGGACAGTTCCACTGGGTGACTTCCGAATTTGGTAGCTGTTGACGTCCTGGCGAAGTGCTGCTGTGGTTCGCTTCCAAACGAAAGCATTTGAGGATGCGTAAGTCCCAGTCTGATATCTTCTCTGTAGGATCTACTTTACATTTCTTTTGAATAAGCTATTGAATGTTGGTTAAAATTGTTTCTTTAGAGTGCTCTGTATTTCTGTATTCATCCTGGAAGATTCGTCTGTTGCGCTCTTTCCAGATTGTCCATAGAAGGAAGCCTGGCGTGGTTTTCCATATACTGTTAACCCTTTGGTTATTGGAAAAGTTATGTTGCCAATTGAGGATGGTATTATGGATGGACCCTCTATCTCTGTTGGAATCACTTAAAATTTCCTCCACCCAGTACCATAGATGATTTGCCCATTCATATGAGTTGAACAAGTGATTTATTGTCTCTTATCCAACTAAGCACATTGGGCATCTTGAAGGTCCACTGAAACCTTTTCTTCGTAAATTATCCAAGGTTAAGGTTCTGTTTCGCATCATAAGCCAAAGGAAAGTCTTGATTTTTGGCCAAAATAGGCTGTCCCAGACCTTATTGTTCCATGGTACTGCCTCCTCCTGCTCAACTTTAACCATTATTTCCCTTGCTTCTTTTAATGAGAAGTTGTCGCTACCTCTCCAACCCCATCTAAGCTTCTCTGCTTCTTTTGTTATTCGTATCTTTCTTTTTTTCATTTTGTCATTAATTTGTTGTGTGCTTTCATTTCTTTCATCGTGGTTGTCGTTGCTCGGACTAATCCATTCCCTCCATATGGGGTCCCTGTTGTCCCGATTCTAGTAGTGGTGGACTTGATGCTTGCCCTCATTTTGGTTGGAGATTTTGAGCGATGTTCAGGGGTTTCCAGTTTTGGGAGTTGCTGCCATGCATCCTCCCAAAACAGGGCTATCCTACCATTGCAGATTTCCTAGAAGCAATTCTCCTGTACTATGCTTCGGTTATTGCGCGCAAGGTTCCAAATGGGTGAGCCTTCCAGGACCTCTTGTAGTCTGATCATGTCCTGATTATTGCAATTGGGAGTGTACTTTTCTTTCCAATATCTAGCCCATGGCAGATTGGGCTCTTTTATCCATCTCCACCATAGTTTAGCACCACAGGTTCTATTGAGAATTAATGGGTCTACGAGATTTAGACCCCCCATGGATTTCGGCTTGCATAGCTTATTCCAAGCTACCAAAGGAAGGATCTCTGAATGTTCCTTATTTGTTGAAGAATTCCCTTGGGAGATGTTAGCATAGACAGTAGGTACTGTGGTATGGCATGTAACACTGTCTTAGTTAAAACTAAACGGCCAGCAAAGTTTAAAGCTCTGTATGTCCAATGTTTTCATTTCTTCTCCATGCTGGCTAGCACCTTATCCCAGTGTGTTTTCTGCCAAGGTTTGAGAGTGAGGGGAGCCCCTAGATACCTCGATGGCAGATTGCCAATCCTAAAACCAAGAAGCTGAGAAAGATGAGCCTAAATAGTTGGATGAGTATGGAAAAAGAAGATCGTTGATTTGGAGAAATTTATTTCCATTCCCGAGGCTTTACTAAAAATATCTAAGATATGCTTGAAAGCCATGGCCTCTTTGACTGTTGGGATTCCATGTAACATTGTATCGTCCATGAACTATTGATGCGTGGTGGCCGGTAGACTTCTTATCGGTTGAAGACCCTTAATGAATCCATCAGCTCTCTTCTTGGCTATAATTCTACTAAGACCTTCCATAAGAATGAAAAACAGGAATGGGGACAGAGGATCTCCCTACCTTATTCGCTGCGATGGTGAGAAAGGTTCAGAGGGTGATCCATTAACAAGGATGGAGAATCTTGAGGATTTGATGAGGGCTAAAACCCAGCTTATCCATTTCCTGCAAAAACCAAAAACTTCCAGTATGGCTTCTAGGTACTTCCATCTTACCTTATCATATGCCTTAGAGAGATCAAGCTGCATAAGCATTCCTATTTCTTTCCTTGAGTGTAGAGTGTGGATCATCTCCTGGGCCAAGAGGATATTGTCTAATATCTGCCTTCCCTCTACATAGCCCGATTGTTCTTCAGATATGATGCCCGGAAGAATCGGCTTTAATCTGTTGGCTATGACTTTTGATATTATTTTGTAAATGACATTGCATAGGGCTATAGGTCTGAAATTTTCAGGGGTATTGGCTTCCTCTCCCTTAGGTATGAGCAATATAAAGGTTGAATTGATGGATTTTAGGATTGATCCTGATCTTTTGGAGTCCTCAACCACGTCCCACACTTATTTCTTTATAATATGCCAACATGCCTTGTAAAAGTTGATGGTGAAGCCATAAAGTCCTGGAGCTTTGTCGTTTGGCATGCTACTAACCTCTTCCTCCACTTCTCCCAGTGTAATCTCCCTGCAGAGGGCCCAGTTCTGATCAGAGTTGATAGATTTGGGTATGGCTTTTAGCAGTTCCTTGATGGCTTCCTCTCTGTCTAAGTGCGGTTCCTGAGCTATGGAATTGAAGTGTTCCTGGAGCCGAGCTGATATGTCATGGTGATTCTTCAGTGGTTCCCCTTCTTTATTCTTTATTTCCAGAATTTTGTTAGCACTCGTGTAGTCTAGAGCTGATCTATGGAAAAATTTAGTGTTCTGCTCCCCTTCTTTTAACCATTGGATTCTTGATTTTTGTTTCCATAGGGTTTCTTCTTGTTTGCATCGATCATGCCATTGATGAGTTAGACTTCTCTCCTGCTCGGCATAATCCTCATTGCTGTGCCCAGAAGCCCAGTCCTTGTGAATTTGTTCCAACTTTTCTTCTATCCAGGTTTTCTCCTTAAAGATGTCCCCAAATACTGTTCTGTTCCACTCCTTTATTTTTTCCTTAATGATTCTTAACTTCTTCTGTAGGTTAAACATTTTGGAGCCATTACCTTCTAGGGGTTCGGACCACCATTTTTCCACTAGCTCGAGGAAGTTGGGGTGATCCAGCCAGAATTTTTCAAATCGGAATGGTTTGTTCCTCGGAGTACTCTGCACCGAAACTGTGAGTGAAATTGGCCAGTGATCCGAGCCTCCAGTTGGGAGGATATCTGATTCAACAGTGATACCATCCAGAATGATATTCTCAGAGATCAAGAATCGGTCCAAGCGGGAGGCAATCAATATTTCTCCCCCTCGTCTGTTATTCCAGGTGAAGTTGCCACTCTTGGGGAGAATATCTACTAATTTCACATTATCAATGAAGCTGGTAAATGCCTCTGAATCTTTGTTTAGTTTTCTTAGACCCCCTTTCTTCTCCAGAAGGGTGGTTATCATATTGAAATCTCCCCCTATAATGCATTTGGATCTTGGATGTCTAGCAATTAGTTTATTTAAGGAATTTAAGAAACTTATTTTGTCTTCTATTCTTTGTGGCCCATATACATTAACACATAAGAAAGATTCAGAGTTACCTGTGATTTGAGCTTCCACAACAATGAAATGTTTGTTCGCTTCGGCTGAGATCATCTGAATATCCCTTGTGTTCCATAGCGTTGCGAGGCCGCCTTCTCTACCTTGACTTTCTACTTCCAGATAGTTTATATTCCTTCCGATCTTCTTGTTTATCTTGGCCATGCTGGAGCTGCTGCATTTAGTTTCTTGAATGAACATGATCTTCGGATTAAACTTTTGAAATTTACGCTTCAGAACTCTCTGTTTTGCTTGGCTGTTCAGCCCTCTGGCATTCCAAGATATAACCTTCATGATTAACTTACGGTATTAATGG
The DNA here is from genome assembly GCA_000404065.3 of Pinus taeda. Taxonomy (NCBI): domain Eukaryota; kingdom Viridiplantae; phylum Streptophyta; class Pinopsida; order Pinales; family Pinaceae; genus Pinus; species Pinus taeda. The sequence continues at coordinate 16,357 of APFE030460307.1, forward strand.
TAGGAGGAGAAGGCACTAAGTGCCTTCATCTTCCCTGAGTTGATCATTATCATGCCTAGCTCCTGCAGAGCCTCACCATTTGTCCTTCTGCCTCCTCTTTTCTTTGGTTTGGTGCTAGATGAGTTCCATGTAAGACTTTTGGAGTGGTTACCACTTCCTTTTGCTACACCTAGCTTCCTATTCTGCTTTTCTAATTCTGCCTTCTGCCTTGCTATGAACAGATCATTTATCTTCCTGATTTCTTCCTCCGGTGCGTTTTCTATGCCTTGCGTTTTCCATTTTCCAGCTATGCCTGGTAGATTCATTCCTTCCCTGGCTAGCACCTCCTCCAGCTCGAGATCATCACTGCCTCCATCGCTGGTGAGCATGTCTGTGTCCTCCTCCTGCTCTTCTAGTCTTTCCTGCATTTGGACTTCACTAACGTTCTTGTTCCCTTCCTCTGCAAACCTGGTTTGTACCTCCCTTTCCTTATGCTCTGTATCTGCTGCCTGGGTTCTAAGTCCATCCTCGGAGTCTGATTCTGGATCTAAGATCTCAAAAGTATTTTTGTATTTGGTTCTGCCTGTACCCACCTTGTTTATTCATCTTCTATTGGCTCTCTGTCTTGACTTTGGTGTAATGAAGTTATCCTTGGCCTTGTTCCCCTGCTCCATTTTAGTGTTTTCCTCCTTCTTGTTCATTGGGCATTCTCGAATTAGGTGTCCATGTTCGTGACATTTGCGACATCGAAATGGGATCTGCTCATAGTCTATTGCCAGAAAGTTGTCTTCATATCGGTACTCAAGTCATAACCCTTCATGCAGTGCTCCCGAGACATCCATTTCAACGCATATTCTTGCGCATGAGGTGTATTTCTTTTGCAGGGTTGCTTCAGAGGCTTTGATGAAAGTGCCCAGCCGATCTCCAATTTGCTTGAGAGAATTTGAACCCCAATAATCTATTGGGAGAGAGAATAATCTAATCCAAACTGGAACTTGAGTAAATGATTCTTTTTCTGGGGTAAAGTTTGCCTTCCATGGTCGCATGTACAGTCCAGCCGAGGCCATGAAATATGGGCCTCCATCAAAAATTTTGTCCTTATCTTCCAGGTTGGTAAAAACCACAGTGAAGAAACCTTTAGCTCCCAGGTGTAATCTGATATCCCCTTTGGGCTTACATTGCTGCCTAATCCATTGACATAGGGCCCTTTCTGTTGGCCACATGCCCATAAATTTGCAGATGACTGCGTGTTCAGTCATATGATCTCGGTAGGCTTGTATCTCCGGATCTGTGATGACAACCCTTAGGTTATCAGTTTTTATTGGTTTGCAGATCCCGTTCGTTGGGGGGTGCTTCTTGTGGCTTGAGCTTGTGTCCCCTGTCGTTCCTTTGTTCTCCTGCCGATTGTCTGCGTTCTCCCGCTCTTCTTCTGCCTATTTTCCTTTATTATCTGTCATTTTTTGTCCTGTTGTGGCTTTGTTTTCAGTGTTTTCCGGCCTGTCATCTTCTGCTCCTCTAACTTCTGTATTGCTGTCTTGATCATTGCCTTCAGCTTGTTTTTTCTTCTTGTTTGTTCTGCCAGGCTGCTTGAAGCCATCATATCCCGTGATTCTGACTCCTTCGCTTACATTCTTCCTCTGCTTTTGCATGATTATTTGTTTAAACAAAGGGGTCCCCATGGACCCCTCTGTCTCCATCCGGGCGGTCAGCTCTTGACCCTTTCTGAACAGAGCTGCAAATCAGGGTCTGTGCACTGCCAGGTCTGAAGCGATATCAGTTTCTCAGAGAACTCTTTACATGGATCATTCTACAAAGACATGCTTAGTATAATTTCTTAGGCGGAGAAGAATTATCATAGTGTTAAAACAATAATATGAATATACTTATGTTAATGAAGTAAGTAATTCTTATTGCTATGAAAGGATAAAGTAAGAGCTTATCTCATAAACATAAATTTCACATAAACTCTTACCTGATAAAACAATAAATTTATATCTAAACATGCAATGGATAACTCTTGCCCACCAAAAATATAGGAGAAAGAATAAAATTTCTATCAAATGAGGGAGAATGTCTCAACAAATACCAATTAAAATATTTCTATGTGAAATACGTCAAATTTGATCAACCCTTCCAATTAGATAATTGATGAGAAATTAAGGCTAATACTTTATTTTACATTTTATATTCATATATGTAACTTTACTCATATCTAGGTGAACGAGAATACAAATTACACCACCAAGAATTCTAGAGACATTTAAGCATCATGTTACATCTAGTGCCTGCATACATGATAATTTTGAGGTTGAAGAATCCAAAAAAAGGCTCTTACACTTTGTGACAACAAAAGACTCTTTAAGTTTTCCAACTTAAACATGTATTATGTTCCATGGTTGTACCAACAACTACATACTATACATTAATTTTATAATAGATTTATAGGCTTCATGATTTCATTGATTATTTCTTTAATTATTTATTCGCTTGTTTTATGAAGAATTTTCTAATCGAATCTTCAATATGATACATTGATATTTATAGGATTTCTCTTGTTTTAAGAATAAATTAGATATTTATATTCAATTTCCTTCCAAATTCAACATTCAACTATTCACATAAGATCAAATTCCAACTCAACGCTAGTTATAAAACACTAAATAACAATATCATTTCATTAATAGACAAAAGTTTATACACTTATTTGAACAAAAGTAGTATGTTGGAAACTAAAGAAGCTAGAGCCACTCTCTACACAACTATAGGCACAACTAGACTACAAATGTCTTTCCACTGGCCATCATTGAGCTAGATTTGATGGCTTAGGAGGAAGCTTCTCTCAGAGTTCTATAGATGGAAATTAGGTTAAAGGACATGAAGGATACTCTCCTTCATACACAAAGATTCCTATGTTGTCTTTCAACCACAGAGCCAGGCCTTGTTATCTCTCATCATGTGACCACTTTGGGTCTACAGAGCATAAGGGAGCCATTTTTAGTGTTTTTTGTGCATATATTCAACAATATTTCTTAACATTTTCATTTGGAATTCTAGCTTATGCTGATAAATCCATCATTGAATTCCATCACTAATCCGGTAGTCCATAATTTCACGTATAGATGATTCTTTGTCGCCCCAATAAAAGTCACATTTTCAACCCACATGTGTTTTTGGTTTTTATTCGAAAGTTCTAATGGTTCATTGGCTCTCTCTCTCTCTCTCTCTCTCTCTCTCTCTCTTGCACACATTTCGTTTACACTACTCACCACTATCCTCTACCCTGCTCTACCCCACACATGCTCCCAACATGAGAATTTGGGGTTCCTCCTCGAGCTACGTGGTCCCTTAGAAGTCTAGTAGCTCAGTAAGACTTCCATAATTCCTTCCCACAATTGCTAGTAGTTGGGTGGTTAAAATATCAAACTAGAATTTTAGTACATTGAATTCAGGTAAGGTAGGAAACTTCCCAGATCCCCCTTACAACTAATCCCTCAAGCATGGAGAGTCATGCTAGGTGGTCTCTTCTTTAGTTTTAGCAATATATTTAATAAAAAATAATATATACATCAAATGAATTTTGTTAAAGTACCCATACTGACCATTCTAGCATTATCTATCTTAATTTCATATCACAAAACATGGGTTTTAAAAAGGGGTGTTATATATGTGCTCACCCTTAACTCCATATTTTTCAACTATGAGTTTTATTTCCATTTTTATAAGTTCTAGATTTATTATATGTCTAGACTATATTATCATATCTTATCTTAAGACAAACCTAGTGTCCTACAAGGCAAAGTCTTAGTCACTTTTTCCTACAAGGCAGATTCATCTAGTTGCTTTGTTGAACTTGATTTGTTACTCTATGTCTTAAATGCTCTGTATGTCCTAGTTTCCCAACTAACAAGTAAGATTACTATTTTTCTAAGCTTTTTAATTAAGGGGGTGTTTTGAACTCATCTCTCAACACTCATTGGTTTAGTTTTCTAAGGAGGTAAATTAACCATGTAGCCTCTATAGTTTTATTCTAATTATGTATTTTATGTTTCAAAATAAAATAGAAATGAAGCTCTTAAAGAAAAAAAAAAAAAATAATTCATTTAAGTTAAGTGCAGTTTATGTGCTCACGTTACTATGAAGGCATATAGTTACTACCCTAGTATTTTTTATTAATTTTGCATCATAATAATTTATGTTAAACTTAAATTTATTAGAGTTATGATAATTGGTATTATGAATTACTATTCACTTTAGAAGAATATGAAAAGTCTCAACTAAATATGAATAGTCATCTAAATTTTAAGAGACCTCTTAAAGATAAAGTTAAATGCCATAATTCATGTACTTACATGTATATTTATATGAATTATTTTAGGGTGGTTGAGTTTAAATTCTCTTGAGGCATTTATTTGTGATTGTTAACTTAAAAATTGAAAAATTTTAGGAATGAAAATTTATCTTAAATATATAAACC
>APFE030460312.1:0-17019 GCA_000404065.3 Pinus taeda
AGCGAGGCACCAGCGAGATCGAGGGTTCACCTTTCTCTTAGATGGCTAGATGCACATGCATGGTACCAGTGGACTACTCTTTTGAGTAGATCTTATTATTTGTGTTATTCCCATGTTTCGGGGACGAAACATGCTAAGGTGGGTGGAATGTTATATACCTAGGGGGGGTAATATGGGGTACCGAGGGAGTTACCCAAGGTAATAATGTAATAATGGGATGGGCCATAGTAATAAATAAGGTGGTTAACCCATGTCATGTAAGGGACCACAAGTAGTTAATAATAATGTAATGGGCCCATGGTATTAGTTGATGATATGAGTAAACCATGGTAATGATGCATGGTATTGTATGTATGAGGCCTATATAGAGGCTATAAACTCCACATGGAGAGATATGAAGAGAAGTATTCTTGTATGAACAGGCATATGGCTTGTGGAGTGTTCTCCTTCCTTAAGGAGTGAACGTATGGTGTTGCCCTACCTTAAGGGTTTGAACAATAAAGAAGCATTTCTATCTTATTTCTTGGGTTTATTTGCATAATCTTATATTTTCATATCAGATCTGTAATATCTTGGGTTAGATTTACAACAAGTGGTATCAGAGCTATATTTCTGGGTTAGAGCTACAACAAGTGGTATCAGAGCACTTTCTTGGGCACAAAAGTGGATATTTTTTTTTTTTACTTTTTGCAGGATTTCAAGGGCGGCGAGTTTGCAGATCCAATCTGTACGTTTTGGTTCAAGATCTGCAAACTCTAATTACAGATCTGTATTCTTTGTGAAAAAACAGCCGATTTCAAAAAAAAAAATCGGTCAAATCGGAGTCCGGATGAAGGAGATATCACTGATTTAAAAATCAGTGGGGTTGCAGATAATTTTTCAGGGCAGCAAGTTTGCAGCGCAGATCTAGACATCCTGGTGCAAGATCTACAAAATTTAATTGTAGATCTAGATTCTCTGTAGAAAAATACCCAAATTCAAAAAAAATAAACAGTTGAATCGGAGTCCGGATGAGGGAGATATCACTGATTTAAAATCAGCTCTTTTTTAAGAAATTTTGGGTGACGGCGGGAGAATAACAGCGCAGATATGGAATTCCAGTGCCTGAATCAGGATTTCTATCACATGGGAAGATGCAAAATGATTGTTCCATTTCTAAAAACAGGTCATGATAGGGATTCTGAGCAATATTGACTAAACAATGACAATTTCAAAATTTCGCCAAGTTTTCTTTTTCAAAACCCTCTTTATGGCTTCTAGCAAGGTTCTATTATTTACAGGAAAAGATAATGGTCCTACTATTGAAGAATACATAAAAGAACAGAAGTGGTTAGGAACAACCATTGGAAATGGTGGGTAGTGGAGCAATTTAGAGATGAGGCAGCCACATGGTGGAGATTACTTAACCAAAAGAAGTGTTCCAACCTGCCAGATGAAGAATTTGAGAAATTACTTTTAGACAGATGGTCTCATGCCAGAAAACAAGATAAGGAGACGCATGTGGGTCTATTTCCTACTAGTATATCCTTATTACAGGTTCATGGGTTGATTCAGAAGGAGAAGATCGTTGTGTCTATAAATCCTAGTTGCAAGCATAATTTTATCAATGTTAATTTGGTAAACAAATTGCAAGTTCCAGCCAAACACATTGAAAACACACAGGTGGATGATGAGGATGTTTACGTGTATAAGGATTTGAAGATTTCTATGGATAAGTATGTGTTGCATGGTGATTTTTATGCTTCAGAGATGGATAATATGGATGTTGTTTTGGGATATCCTTCGATGGAATCCGCGGGTACTATCAATATTAATGTACAAAAGAAATTCCCGAAGCTCTGGTATAAAAAGAAGAAAATTACATTACAGGATATTTCCATTAATAAACAGATAGAATCCAAGGCGGCTGAAGCAGAAGATGTTCCAGGGTCTGACATACCAGATGATGAGCACTTGATGGTCGACAATCAGACACAAACAGAGGCTGAAGCAGATACATCAGAGGAGGACTTAGTGGTTGAAGTTATATTGGAGAAGAAGACACCACAACAGGCACCTCAGCAGGGTGAATTAAAGAAAAAGACACCATGGGTTAAAACTTCAACATATCATCACCCACATCACCCCGCAACAAAACAACTAACAAAATGGCAACCTATTAGCCACAAGGACAACAACCCCCGTATGACGGATAGAGAGGAGAGAGGATCCACCTACTACACAACACAGAAGAGCTGCCATGGTCAACTTCCATATCAAGCGAGCGTGGCACCAGCGAGATCGAGGGTTCACCTTTCTCTTGGATGGCTAGATGCACATGCATGGTACCAGTGGACTACTCTTTCGAGTAGATCTTATTATTTGTGTTCTTCCCATGTTTCGGGGACGAAACATGCTAAGGGGGGTGGAATGTTATATACCTGGGGGGGTAATATGGGGTACTGAGGGAGGTACCCAAGGTAATAATGTAATAATGGGATGGGCCATAGTAATAAATAAGGTGGTTAACCCATGTCATGTAAGGGACCACAAGTAGTTAATAATAATGTAAGGGCCCATGGTATTAGTTGATGGTATGGGGAAACCATGGTAATGATGCATGGTATTGTATGTATGAGGCCTATATAGAGGCTAGAGACTCCACATGGAGAGATATGAAGAGAAGTATTCTTGCATGAACAGGCATAGGGCTTGTGGAGTATTCTCCTTCCTTAAGGAGTGAATGTATGGTGTTGCCCTACCTTAAGGGTTTAATAATAAAGAAGCAATTCTATCTATGTTGATCTTGTTATTCTTGGGTTATTTCTATTATCATAATAGTTTTGGGTTAGATCTACAACATAAACATAATATTATGCAAATAAACCCAAGAAATAAGATAGAAATGCTTCTTTATTGTTCAAACCCTTAAGGTAGGGCAACACCATACATTCACTCCTTAAGGAAGGAGAACACTCCACAAGCCATATGTCTGTTCATACAAGAATACTTCTCTTCATATCTCTCCATGTGGAGTCTCTAGCCTCTATATAGGCCTCATACATACAATACCATGCATCATTACCATGGTTTCCTCATACCATCAACTAATACCATGGGCCCCTTACATTATTATTAACTACTTGTGGTCCCTTACATGACATGGGTTAACCACCTTATTTATTACTATGGCCCATCCCATTATTTCATTATTACCTTGGATACCTCCCTCGGTACCCCATATTACCCCCCCTAGGTATATAACAGGTGACCTCCTCTATCTGCACTGAGAAGATGGTTGTCCCACATTCTCTCGCGCATCCATCATCAACCTGTCAGCTTCCCTTGAGCATTTCCGCCCATCTTTGGAAGACTCAGCATGAGTGGATATCTCCATTCTCTGATCCTCTGCATGCGGCTGCTCCGCATCAATCTGAGGCTCCTCCTCCTTAGGAACTGAAATTTCCTCCTCTGCATGCAACTTGAGCTCCCTCTTAAGTGATACTCACATGGCTTTCTACTTGTTGAAATTTAGATCTCTACATACCACTGTCCTCTGACTGGTAGGCAAGTACACCCGATAGTTATGGGGTGTATCAGTGTACCCCACAAGTATCCCCAACTCAGCTGTTGGATCTAGATTCCTCCGGGAATCTTTGGTCACATGGCAATAAATCGATGATCCAAAAATCCTGAAGTGACTCACATCTAGTCGCTTCCCAGAAAAGGCCTCCATAGGTGTCTTCATTCCCGGTATACGGTGCGGGCTTCTGTTCTACAAGTATACTGTTGTATTGCATGCTTTAACCCACAAATGCAGTGGTAGGCTTTGGTCATGCAACATCACTCGAGTTGCTCCCACAATCGATATGTTCTTCCTTTCGGCCACCCCATTCTGTTGTGGGTTATGGGGTGCCATCAACTCCCGTTTAATTCATTATGCAGCGCACGATTCCTTAAATTGTTTGGAGACATACTCTCCACCATTGTTGCTACGCAAGCCTTTTATTTTCTTTCTAGATTATTTCTCTGCCAAGGCTTTAAACTCACAAAACCTCAAGAAGGTTTGATCCTTATTTTGCATAAAGTAGATCCAGCATCTACAAGAAAAATCATCAGTAAAAATAACATAGTACCTTTGTTTGGTGGTGGAGGCTATAAAGAATGGTCCACAAACATTTGGGTGAACTCACTCCAGGATTGCTCCAACTCTATTGTCTCGATCTTGAAAGGAAGATTTTGCATACTTACCCAAGGTACAACCTTTGCATGTGTCTGTTTGCTCCAGTTTTCCCTTGGGAAGTCCGATAGAAATCTGTTGCATGATCTTCAAGGCTCCACGGTGCAAGTGGCCCAATCTTCTATGCCATAGCTCGCCAACATCTTGACTTTGCACCACCTCTGCTTTGGTACTCAATGCAACATAGTCGTCTACCTCCAGCTGGTAGAGATTCTTAACTCGAATCCCAATCCTCTTTGTCTGTCCAGTACCGATATGCCTCAAGAATACCTTTCCTTTACTAAAGACTACATCATAGCCTTTATCTTCTAGCATAGTGACAGACACAAGATTCTTCTTCAGACCCAGTACATACTTTACATCAGTCAGGGTGAGAGGAGCTCCATGCTCCCTCTGAAACACAACCGTACCTTCACCTGAAACATGGTACTTTCCATCATCACCCATCTTGATCCGCATCTGGAGATCCTTCTCCTCCAGGGTACTGAAAAGTTTTTTATCCCTGGACATGTGGAAAGAGGCTCCACTGTCCAAGTACCAAACACATCCCACCATGGATGAAACCATGCATGCGATGAGAGAGAAATCCAACTCAAACTGTGAGGCCAGTGCCTCGCCATCTGATTCCTTTGAGGATCCCTTCTTGGATTTATTCTATGGACAATTTGTAGCATAATGACCCACCTCATGACAATGAAAGCATTACACATTCTATTTGTCAAACTTCTTCCCACCATGGGAAGAACTAGATTTGGAATGGGACACCTTCCCTTTCCCCTTCCTCACCTTATTCACTAAGGCTAGATTTTCCTCATCATCTTGCTTTGATGAGGATCTATCTCTAGTGCTTCTTCTTATCTCCTCCTGCATCAGATCCGACCAAAGTTGTTCCCAATCTGGCAGTTTCTCTCTTCCATTTACCGAGTCTTGGTAGCTATGCCAGCTCTTAGGAAGACTGAGGAGAGCTAGACTCACCATGTCATCATCGGCTGTCGAGATCCCTACACTTCCAAGCGCATCCCCACAGGTGGCGAGCTTGTTCATATATGTAGAGATCGTGTCTCCCTTTTCACACTTGATTTTCTAAAGCTTGTCTTTCAGCGCCAGCTTCCTCTGATCGTTGATGTTCTGATATATATCTTTCAATGTTTTCCACATCGAAAACGGTGTCTCCTTCCCATGGAGGCTCGAGACAATGTGGTCTCGAACTCCCTCCAAGAGGATTCTCCTTGGTCTAGCCACACATTTCTTCCATTCCACCAATTTTGTAGCATTAGTTGTTGTCGACTTGGGGACTTCTTGATTAATGAATTCCTTTAGACCGTTTTCCTCTAATACTGCTTCCATACGATCCTTCCAGGCTATATAATTCGAGTTGCCATCAAGAGCATACTCGAGTCTTAAATCGTTGAACGCCATTGGTGAAATTGAGATGTGATAAGAACTCGATTTCTATAATCAGGAATTTGAAACTTCGAACTTCTCCCTTCTTTGGATATTGTTCTTCACTTTGATCACCTTTTCTCTGATACCATGTAGAATTTCTCACTATAGATCAACATATTATGCAATATACTAAAGCAAAATACAAGAACTACTTCTACAACAAACTTGCAGAAGCTTAATCGAATTTGAGAAAGATCAAATAGAACACATATAACTGAGAATGAGAAAGCAATCACATATGAACATAGAAGAATACTCTTGGGAAAGCCTTAGCTAAAAAACCCAATCCCTGTATTGACATACAAGTGGAAAATATGTTCAAATTACATAAAGCATCAGCTCACAAGCTATCCTGCTCTCAGCACAATCAAACAATACAGCTCACAGACTGAATAGACACAAGATATGCCTTCCCTCAGCCCTCAAAGCCTCCTATTTCCTTGCTCACTTTTCCTTGGGGTGAAATGCTGCCACCTGCATGAATTGGCCTCATCACACACTCATCAAACCCAAAAGTAACTGTGCAATCTCCAAGGAATGAATTCCTTCTGCATGCAAGAGATATCCTCCATGGAATATTCCTACAACTGATAGTACATTATCCCATCATCTGATATCAACTGGGTCTCTGTCTGAACTGACATGCATGAGTTATTTATGAGAGAACATTCAGTTATCTGAAGTGCAGTAGTTACATGTATGCATGCATTAACTAATTGAACTCACAGTTAGTTCAACAAACTATTTGAACTAATCTAACTGGACTTAACTGAGTTAACTAAGCTAACTAATTACAACTCAAAGTAAAACTCATCCTGATCTCCTTTAATCAAGGGTTAACTTCCTCAATCAATGGAGAAACTGTTGCATGCCTTCACATAGACTTCATGTTTGATTTTCTACAACTGATTAACTCAAGATGATTATTTTACAAACAACTACTAAGATCAAATTCGAATTTTAATTCTGAATTTTAGTTTAGGGACTAACTAAAATTGGAATGTATCCTAAAATTCTATTTATAGCAGTGCTAATTTTAGCACTTTTATTTTTAGCATTTCTTGTTGCTATTTTCAATAGTACATTCAGGGTTAAGATGGATTTAGGTTGGTTGTGCCAAGAGGTACTCTCTAATTGAGTATGATAGAGATGTTGTAATATCTTGTCTTGTACTTTCCTTAAACATTTTGACTCCATCAAATTACATAAACACAAAGTGAAATAAAATAAACTCAAGTTACTGGTGGTTTTTAAGCTCTAGGTTTATTAGAATCCATGATATTGACCCATGGTATTCACGTGGAACATAGTCTATTTAAAGGGGGGAATTAAATCAGCCTATATCTTTGTTAGATGACCTTGGCAGGACTCAAGCTTGGTATTCTCACATTCTCTAAAATATCATATTCACAGTATGACTATTTAGCAATGTTAGGGTTTTGTATACACGTGAAACATTTTTTAAAATTTCAAAAACCCTATTTCCATATTTGATTTCATATTAAAGCCTAATCAAGACAAAGGACTTTAATAAAAATTTGGCACTATATTTGTGTTTAACATGAGATTTGAATGTTATTAGCTTTTATGGTCCTTGATTTTGATATGGATTTCAATGTCATAACACTGATGAGCAGGGATGGAATAGAATTTAACAAATAATTCATTTTAATGAGGAAATTTATTGATTAAATATATTCAATTTTTTTTTATAATGAAAAATATATATAAAAAAATGATAATGAAGTTATTTGGACCATGAGAAAAATAACTCCAAGGGAAGGTTCTCTCATCCTAAAAGCAGAAGATGACATACAATCTTAGATAACATGCCATAGAATAATGCATATGTTCTCCAATTGCAAATCCTTGTTTTGAAAAGAAAATGTTGAGTTATGTCACGTCCATTTGTCATTGCGGATTTGTTTGAAATGAGTATTAAATTTTTGAAAACCCTATTGTTGTCTTTGTTTTCATATTTAAAGACTACACAAGACAGAGGACTTTAGAAAATCTTCGATACACTATTTGCACTTAACATGTGATTTGAATATTATTAGATTTCACGGTCCTAGATTTTGATGTGGATTTCAATGTCATATCACTAATGTACAGGGATGGGTAGAATTTGACATATAAATTATTTTTATTTTTCCATTAAATATATTGAAAACTTTTGATAATGGAAAATGTCAAAACAACTGGTAATGAAATTATCTAGACCATGATTTGTTTCATTTTTTAATTTCACTCTTAATAAAAAGATTAAAAAAATGTTAAGAGTGTCAAACAACTGGATGTTACATTTAATATATATAATTTTATTAACAATGAATTTTCAAATAATAATTTAATTAAAAAATTAACATATGATTAAAATATAGTTGTTACGTATGTTTGGCATTGTTAGGGTTTTGTAAGTATGTGAAATATTTTTTTCCAAGAAAATGTTAATATTTTTGTTGTTTTATTTAGTTGGGAAAAAAGGACTTACACAAACATCAGTGGGTCAAGTGGCCATTTCATTGGTTAGCGATGATATGATACCAGAGGTGGTGTCACATCAACAATATAAAGCAACAGGAGAAAAGAAGAAGCAAAATGGAAAAAGAACTCTGAGCAAAGGTCCTCTCATCCTAAAAGTAGAAGGTCACATATAAAACGAGACAATATGCCATAGAATAATGCATCTATACTCCAATTGCAAATCCTTGTTTTGAAAAGAAAATTTCAAGTTATGTAACTTCCATTTGTCATTGCAAATTTATTTGAAATGAGTATTAAATTTTCGAAAACCCTCTTTCTATATTTGTTTTCATATTTAAATTCCAATCGAGACAAAGGACTTTAGTAAAACTTTGGTACAATATTTAAACATGAGATTTGAATGTTATTAGCTTTCACAGTCCTAGATTTTGATGTGGATTTCAATGTCACAATACTGACGAGCAAAGTTGGAGTATAATTTGACAGATCAATTATTTTTCAGGAGTAAATTTGTCTATTAATATATTAAAAAAAAATTAAATAAAGATGTGTAAACAATTAGTAATGAAGTTCTCGAGACATTATTTGTTTCATTTTAAATTCCATCTTATAAAATAATTAACAAGTGTTAAACAAATGGAATGTTACATTTAATATATACAATTTTATTAATAAAGGTTTTTCAAATAATAATTTAATTTAAAAATTAATATATGATTAAATATATTCATTATGTTTGTTTGGCAATGCTAGGGTTTGGTATGTACGTGAAACATTTTTTTCCAAGAAAATGTTTAGATTTTCATTTTTTTATTTATGCAAGGAACAAAGGAGTTTCACAACACCGATGGGCGAAGTAGCCACTTCATTGGCTAGCGATGTCATGATACAGGAGGTGGTGTCACATCAATAATGTAAAGAAACAGGTGAAAAGGAAGAGGTGGAAGGGAAAATAAATCTTAGCGAAGGTCTTATCATCTTAAAAGCAGAAGATGACATATAATCCAAGATAATATGCCATAAAATAATCCATCTATTCTCCAACTAAAAATCCCTTTTTTAAAAGAAATTTTCAAGTTATGTAACTTTCATTTTTCCTCCCATATCGGGGTGGTACACTAACGACGACATATTGTCAGCAGAAGCATTAAACACAAACATCAAAGCAAGCAACAAGTGGCATCCATGAACTTTCAATTCCCTCAGCTCAATAACTAAGACAACACCCTCGAACCGTCCATATCTCTCACTCTACATCCACATTGTGATTTCTCAGTCCGTCACTCTCATTCTCCATTAATTTCACTTGCCTCCCCCTTGGCATTGGTGAATTCACTAGGTACATGACCCTCCCATGTCTCATTCCATACCCTCCACTCTCCCTGTTTGGCTATATCATTCTCTCGTCCCTCTCGACATTGTTCTCAATCATCTTGGATTCACTCTCAATATATCTCAGCCTATAGGAATGATTCGAGAGCGTGGAAGAGCCCACCGTGGTGGTGGTGGTGATGGTGGTCGATGGCATCCCCCTCAAAATTCATGGATTGACAAGAATGCAAATCTCTTCAACCCAGACATTCTGACTCATATCCATCGCACAGTCACTTAGCTGGAAGCTGAGGAGAGGAGATGCATAGGTGATGGGAAATGGGCCATTATAAATTTATTGGCTCATCATATCTAGAAATAGGAGCAAGTCAAAGAAGTGGCGAACCAGAAGATGGTGGAAGCAATGCTTAAGTTAACAACATTTACTTATAGTTGCACCATCTTTCTATATGATTTGGCATTTCCTTTCCACCTGTCCCTCTTACACCTTCTTCCTCTAGTTCTCAAGATGGCTCTGACACCCATTGCTTCTCTCCTCCATCTCACTCCCCTTCACTCAGGGTAGATGATATGCAAATTCAAATTCATGCTGGCTAGAATGCAAAGAAGGAACTAGTTGAGCAAGAATCAAGCTCATATGGCTGCCTCATTATGGAGGAGAAGTCAAAAGACACAAATGCTCAGAAAACAGTTGATAAGGAGTAAGAGGTATCCCCAAGCTCCAAAGGAAAGCATGTGGTCTGGAAAGACAATTCATGTTTTTCTTTCTCTATCTCTTTATAGATTTATGCACAACACTCATGTAGACAATCACAGACATTTTTGTAACTTTATTAACGATTTTTTTTGCAATCTTCTCTTGCACTTTTCATGGAATAATTACTATCAGGCTCATGCTTTCATTAAGGGATCATCTGGTTTCCCCTTGGTGGTAAGATGGTCCCAAATTTGCCACTCCTGGCATTACTATGGCCCCAGGTCTATCGATGATCTTATGCTTGTAACATATGTAAACTATTTTTGCTAATATAAAGTCTCGTGCTTGCTTACAAAAAAAGTAAAAGAACTTACATTTGTAATTGACTATTTATCTAAAATGAGTATATTAAATTTTCAAAAAAAAACATACAATATATATATATATATATATATATATATATATAAATATATATTTCATTTTTAAAATCTAGTTGAGACAGAGAAATTTAGTAAAACTTTGTACAAATTTGTGTTTAACATGACATATTGATGTTATTAGCTTTCACCAATTCTAAGATTTGATATGTATTTCAATATCATAGCATTGACAAGCATGGATGGAGTATAATTTAACATATAAATTATTTTTCATGAGTAAATTTTTCCATTAAATATATTCAATTTTTTTAATAATACAAAATGTCAAAACAACATGTAATGAAGTTCTCTAGACCATGATTTGTTTCGTTTAAAATTCCACTCTTTACAAAAAAGAGTAAAAAATGTTAAACAACTAGATGTTACATATAATATATATAATTTTATTAACAATGGCTTTTCAATCATAATTTAATTAAAAAATAATATATGACTAAAATATTTTGTTATGTTGACATGTTCTCTTGCATATGTAATGTAATGTAATGTGATTAAATAATTTTTGACTTAGGCCAAATAAAAAATAATAAAAAAAATACAAATACAATAAAATTATATATTAAAAATAATTATAATTAATAATTTAGCTAGCTTAGATCTATCTTAACTTCGGATCTACCAAGGAGAGAGGAACCATTTTAACTCCGGATGTAACACCCCCTAGTGAATTCTATATACCTATGAGTTTACTTATGTTATCTAAAACTTAAGAACTGATGGGACGAGTGAAAGCCTACTGAGAATTTTGGTTAATTAAGAATGCATTGTAAATATTTTTCTTTTTAAAATATATAAGTAACCAAGGTGGGGAACTTGGAATTAACTGGAGGAACCTTAGTTAAACCTTTTTACCAAACAATTATGAGTCGATTACTTTCTTTTCTTTGAGATAAAAATAATCTCAAGAAGGGGAGAGCGAAGGAAGGCAAGAGAGAAGGTTGGAGGCTCCAGAATGAAAGGAAAAAGGACTGGAAAGGGAAGGCAAGATGCTTCGTGAGGCATTCCTGAGTTGGAAAAAGAGGCAGTGGAAGCCTTAAGTTTGATATATGTTCCAGGTTGAACTTGAAGGGTTTTGTTTCCAATGGACTAACCCTGTTAGGGTATTTGACTAAGAATTTTTTTGGTATAAATATGCTCGGGGGAGAGAAAAGGACATAATTTCCTTTCTCAAGGTTGGGTGGTGTGGTTACTCAGTGAATTCCTAGACTGCCCACCATAGCAGATAAGTACTACAATATTTTTTCTTTATATAACAATTATGTGAATTGTCGTAAATTCTTTGTGAATGAATTTATGTAGAGAAAATTAATAGAATACATATTAAAGAGGAAATTATGCAAATACTAGAATAATATTGTATTAATGTTGGAAAATCAGATTTTTAAGTTTGGTGTTATTCTTCTTTTCAAAAAAAGAACAAAGAAACTAAAGCCAAAATTTAAGATCTTATATGAAGGTTTTGTGCAATAAAAAAAAATCAGTGGGTCGACGACTGAAAATCTAATTTGGAAAGGAAGGTAAGAAACAAGCGAACAAGTGGAAAGGGTGAATTTCATTCTAGAAAAACACCCAGTAAATCCGGATGAATTTAAGAAAAAAATAAAGCTGGTGGTCAAGGGTTTGGCCAAGTTAGCCCCTGGCAAGGCCGAAATTAACCAACCACTTGGAGTAGTCTTAGGAACAATGATGGTTTATGTCTCAGCAAACCACAGTGCTAGTGCAAGGGGAACAACAAATCGTTTCTATCTTAGCAAACCATAGTGCTGGTACAGGGGGAACAACAAATCGTTTTTCCCAGCCACGGAGTTTGTAAAAACACAGTTTAAAGATCCCTCCGTAACTCCCCAACCAAGGATATTTTTGGAAAATTGCTCGCATAGTACTAAATAGACCCTACTCTGCACCAAACCCAAATGCCAAAATTTTGAATTTCGTCTTCCTTTGATCATAAATTGACCTGAAAGTTTGATGACGGTTTTCCCTTACGAATTTTATTTCTTATGTTGGCTTGATACAGATGCTTTGTTTTCTCGAATCTGTAATGTAAATGACTCTTTCCAATACACAATATTAGGTGAAAAAGCATTGGATTAGAAGATTAACTGAAATGTGATTCTCCAGGTTATCATTTAAATGTAAATAACAGATAAAATACAGTGCATGAAATCCTCATTCAACAAAACAATTCAAAGACCAAAGCAATTTTGATCTCCAAATGTTAATATTATGGTTCACAAACCTCATAAGCACATATGAAAATAATTTTCTCGAACACACTTACACATTTTGATTTTCTGATAAAAAACACTAGTCTAAGAAATTTTGTTCAATTAACTTCAATCTCCCACAGAGAAGAAAACAACATACCTCTCTCTCAAACCAAAAACGTCCAACCCCCAAAAATGTTCCTCATCTCCCCCAAAAAATAAAATAAACTATCCAAGAAATTAGTTCATGGATGTGAACCAATTTCACTTAGCCCTAACTGCCTGTGAACTATAAAATCATTTCTTTTAACTATATATTCCTAACTAATCTTAACTGAATATAAAAAAAAAAAAAATCACAAATAGACTTTAAAATGTTCTAGCCTTGACGTGTGATCAATCCATCACACTACTAGGCTCTTCGTCTGACTTAAATAACTTATCATTTTTATGTGCTCAGCTTAATGCACCTATATCAGACTCCCCAAGAAAGAAAATTTTATGAGCTCCTGCTCATAAGATCTTCTATAGAATGACCTGCTTTCTGTAGTTTTGCTTCATTCATCCAAGTAGAATCCTCCATCGGACGGTCTTTCCACTTCACACAGTATTCTTTCCATCTAGTCTTCTTGGAAACACATGTATCCAAAATCTGTTTGGCCTCAAAACCCTTTGCCATAGGCATTTGCTTCAGTGACTGTTGTTCCTTTCCTTCATCCTGGTAAAGATTCCCAGAAGCTTAATTTACATCACCAACTGTGTAGGGATACAAATCTGCTACATTAAAAATGGGTGAAATGCCAATTCCTGGAGGTAACTCCAGCTCATAAGCATTCGCTGAAAACTTGCAGAGGATCTTACAAGATCCTATCTTCTTCACTTTCAATTTATTATATTCTCCCCTTGGAAACCTCTCCTTTCGTAGGTGAGCTAGGACCACATCTCCCACTTCAAAGTTTACCTGTTTCATGTGTACATTTGCTCATTGCTTGTATATGTTTCTTGTATCTTGTAATATTTGTTTTACTTTCTCATGCAGCTCCCTCAAGGTTATTGCAAAATCCTCTCCATCGGCACTTCTATATTCAAGCTTTCCCAAGTTTCTTAGCTCACAAATTCCCCTCGGATGCATGTCGTATAAGATCTGAAATGGACCCTTTCCTGTGCTCCTATTGACTAGATTCTTACACGTTGCAAAAGCTTCTTTAAAATCAGCATCAATGTCATACAAGTCCTTCAAATAATCAAATCCTAAAATTTTTATTTGACTTTCCTTCATGATTAAGCATCTCCTACTCAAGGCATCGATAACCTTATTTTTCTTCCCACTAATGTGCTTCAAAACAAAAGTGAAATTTTGAAGGAACTCCACCCATTTTGCATGTTTATGATTTAACTTATGTTGCTGCATAATGTATTCTAAGGCATAATTATCCATGCATAGAACTAACTCGTTAGGCATCAAGTAATGCCTCCAATGCTTCAAATCTTGAACCACCACATAACATTCTTTGTCGTAGGAAGAGTATTTCTTTTTTGACTCATTTAACTTCTCGCTGAAATATGCAATGGGCTTATCTTCTTCGCTCAGTACAGCTATAATGGTTGTCCCACTAGCATCACATCTCACTTGAAAGGGCTAATTGAAGTCTAGCAACTTCAAAACCGGCTTCTTTGTGATCTTCTTCTTCAATAGTTGAATTTTTTTTTTTTGTCTAATAAAATTGTTGCCTATTCTTCTTGATGGTGTCAACGATAGGTTCACAAATTCCACTAAAATTCTTGATAAATTTTCTGTAAAAGCTGGCTAAGCCATGAAAACTTCTCACCTCAAAAATGTTCTTAGGTGAGGGCCATTTTACAATTGCCTCTATCTTCTCTGGATCCATTTTCAATCCATCCTTAGAAATGACAAAACCCAAGTATACAAGCTCACTCTTCATAAAAGAACACTTCTTCATGTTAATCAATAACTTTTCTTGCTGCGATCTCTCTAAAACATACTTCAAATGTCTTAAGTGCTCTTCGTTAGTTTGACTGAAAATTAAAATGTCATCCAAGTAAACAAGGAAAAATTTACCAATCAACTCCTTCAAGACTTCATTCATTAGCCACATAAAGGTACCAGGTGCATTTGACAAGCCAAATGGCATGGCCATCCACTCGTACAAGCCTTCATTGGTTTTGAAAGTTGTCTTCCACTCGTCTCCTTCGTTTATTCGAATTTGATGATAACCACTTTTTAGGTCAATATTTGAAAAGTAAGTTTCTCCACCGAAGCAATCCATCATATCATCCATCCGTGGCAATGGAAACCTATAATGAATGGTGATCTTGTTGATTGCTCTAGATTCAGTGCACATTCTCCATTCTCCACCCTTCTTTGGACTTAGTACTGTAGGTATGGCACACGAACTCAAACTTTCTCTTATTTTTCCTTTGTCCAACAATTCTTGGACTTGCTTCCTCACTTCCTCATTCTCTTTGGGTGTCATTCGATATGCAACCTTGTTCAGAAGACTTTCTCCCAGTATCAAGTCAATGTGATGACTGATGCTTCTTTTGGGTGGAAATTCACTTGGAAATTCATCAACTACAGTATCATGAAACTCGTGCAACAACTCCTAAACTTCAATAGGTAAATCTACAATTTAAGTGTGCAAAAGTACTACGTTTGGCTTGCAAACCAATGCATAGCTTACCTCTTCTTCTTCCATCTGTTGTAAAAATTCCATTCCACTAAGCAACAGTGCTTTTGGGCTACTTGGTTCAGTTGTACTTTCCTCTTTCAATGGTACAAGAGTGTGATTGATGCCATCCTTTTCAAACTGATAACAATTTCTCTCTCCATCATGTGTCACCTTCCTATCAAACTTCCATGGGCGACCCAAAAGAATGTGACAAGAATCCATTCGTATTACGTCACAAAGAACCTTGTTTTTATACCTGCCTATCTGAAAGTCAACTTCACTTTGTTCATGCACTAACAATTGGTGTCCTTTTTGTAATCAAGATACCTTATAAGGTGTGGGGTGCTTAATCTTTTTCAATCCCAATTTTTTCACCATCTCTTGGGAGACTAGATTGTCTGTACTTCTGTTGTCAATCACCAATTTTAAAAATTTTCCTTTGTCGTTACACATTGTCTTGAATAAGGATTTCCTTTGGACTGGTTCAGCAGTCTCCTTTGCTAGTGTTAACAGGACTTTGTGCATCATTAACACCTCTCTGGTCTCTAGCACATTCTCTACCTGAGGTAATTGTGCCTTTACTGCTTCAGTTTGATATATGTATGCACCTCGTTGTCCCGTATTTTCATTCTCGGGACATTTAAAAGATCAGTGACCCAATTTATTACATTTGTAAAACGGTAGGCAGTATCTCTGCCTCTTCCTCTACCTCTACCTCTCTGGTAAGGTATTCCTCCTCTGCTTCCACCTTCTTTCTCTGACTGTCGTTACTGATTTGAGTTTCCTTCACCATTCTTTTGCACTGGAAACTTTCCTCTTCCATTTGTCTGTCCTTTCCCTTTGGAAAACCCACGTCCTCTGCTAGAGCTTTTCTTCTTAGCTATATTTTCTTCTGCCTTCAAAGCGCACTGGTATGCTTCCTCTATTGTCCTTGGAGAAAGTATGGTGATTTCATCTTGGATATCTAACCTCAAACCATTGATATACCTTGGTGTCTTCTCCGGGGTATCTTCTACATAGTCTTCTCTCAAATTCACCTTGTAAAACTCTTCAGTGTAGTCCCTCACTGTCATTATCTTTTGTTTAAGATTTTTCATTTGTTTGTAAAGAGTTAGCTAGTAATCCTTTGGCAAGAACTTACTCTTCATATTTTCCACCATTCTATCCCATTGCTTGATCAATGGTTTGTCCTTCTTGTTACCAGGAATAGTGTCCACTTAGAGCTACTATTCCCACTAAGACTGGTAGCTATCTTAGAAACAAACAAGTTAAAATTACTTTCGTTTTCCTTTATGAAAAATAGACAAGAGGGGAACAGAGGACACCGACCTTTGTCTTGCGCTTGGTTCCTTGCTCGGTTCCTCTCCTTCTCGATAGATCTTTGCCACTCCTTCTTTGTCTACACAGCTTTAGAGAGCACCTGTGGAATCAAAGAAGCATAATACTATCGAAGAACAGAGATCTATATTCATAAACAACACAGGACCAGATATGTATTAAC